>VCRD01007353.1:2314-21881 GCA_006783055.1 Trinorchestia longiramus
CAAGATTTTTTCTGGAGATCTCAAGATTTTTAAGTTCGGGTCAAGTTCGGTGTTGAGATCGGTGTCGAGATTTTCCCGCCGGTGGGCTCGGATTACTATTTCATTGGCTTCAATTTTCTCTAGTTGTAAAGTAAAACTAACTGATTATGCAGGAAAAACAAAAATAATTTCTCCAACAAGATACAAAAATATGCAATAATTAGCACCAACTATGATGAATGATGGCAATAGCTCATTGTTTTTTTTTCATGGATAAAAGCCTCACCAGGAACAGAATGAGTAACAGGCAAGACAAAGAGGTAGCACTTCACTTCTTTGTGAGTACTTATTTTTCAAAGTTGATTTTTTATTATTTTCATATGTATCTAGTCGTATGGTTGATGAATAATCTTTAAAATACCAACATTTAAGATCTACTCCAATCGTTCTGTGTTTCTGTAAGATCCCATTTATAGATCTGCAGTATAAAAGACTATATACTTCGCTTAAGTGTACACAATATCGTGTTTAGTACAGCTGTCTCTCTATCGAGAACAGTTTTAACGATGGTGTTTTTATTATCAAAGAAGAAAGCTATGGTTAGAAAACTTCTCTAATACTCAGAATTATTAATCAGGCTTTGTATAGTAGTAACGGATTTTGCCTCATCGCATTTGGCGGAAAATTGTTCATTACTCCAATATGCCTCTGAAATTCTTGACCCAGCGCTTGGTCTGTTGTTCTGAATAATAAATATTTTTCCAAGAAAGGGAGCTATGCTTTGTCCCTAAAACAAACATAATTTAGCATCGAATCTTCGTTGCTATTATAGAAAAGTATCAGTAGCACGAGATGCAGTAAAAACCAGACAAAAAATTAATAGTTTATGAGTATCACTTATGTCTTACGGTGCGTACAGTAATGCGTTCTACAGTGTGAATCAAGTAGATTCTTTGGTAAAAGTTTTTCTAAAATCAGCCGTGGAGATCAATTTCGAAAAACATTTGAACGAAAAGTATCCACCACATGGATGTATGCATTATATATGATTTTTTTAATCTTTAATTTTGAAACAACTAAATTTACCTTAATATCTACGGAGTGTAGGAAAATGTCTCTGTCATGCATCCACATCACAACGAGTTAACGCATACTGTAAAACAAACCTTATGTTTCTATTATTTCCAGTCCTGAGAAAGAACATTGAGGGTGTTAGAACTTGAACCTCATACAAGTAACCATGCAATACAAGTAACCATGCAATTTAATAATAAGATAATGCAATGCCTTAATGAGATCAAATGAAGAATAGAAACTCTAAGACAGTACAGGTTCATGTTACAGTTCAGTAAAAACAACAATTTCAGCAGAATAATGGTTCCAGTCTTCTCATGTCAGTTCATACATCACAGTTGACAAAATTGCGCTGCACGGACATGATCAGTGATCACCTCGCTTTGTCTGGAATAATTATGGTAAAGAAGTAACAGTGTCATTGTTTCAGTTGTCAGCTTGCTCACCATAAGAGTAAATACTTCATGTACGATGTAAGAGGGATATGCAGAAATTTCTGTATTGTTTACTGTAAAATGAAGATTTTAAATCCCTTCTGTATTATTCAGTTAAAATATAATATTTGTGTGCATTATTATACTGTTCAGAATAGAATCTAGTATTTATTTTTCTTTGGCATTGTTCAGTATAGAACACAGGATTTTTTTGCCCTTTTGACAAGACTTAAGTAAATAGAAGTAAACACTACAAGAACAATTTTTTCCAAAACTTTCTGATGCGCTCAACATATTTGAAACATGTTGACAAAATTTGAGGAAAAATGAAGAATACGAGAATCTCGTATCTTAAATGTGAGAAAATTCAGATTTTTTGGGGGCATATATCATTAATCAAAAAGTAACGATATATTCGAGTTTTAATTAACAAATTGAAATTACTGAATAAATTTCTTTATTTTTCGTTTTAAAAATTTTCAACATCATTTTTGAAATTTCATATGAGACATAAAATCACGATGGAACTATACATCCATCATCCGCTGCTTCAGTTAACAGTACATCTACCAGCCACTGCTTCAGTTAATTGTGCATCCATCATCCACTGGTTCAGTTAATTGCGCATCCATCATCCATTGCTTCAGTTAATTGCGCATCTATCGTCCATTGCCTCAGTTAATTGTGCATCCATCATCCATTGCTTCAGTTAATTGTGCATCCATCATCCATTGCCTCAGTTAATTGTGCATCCATCAGCCACTGCTTCAGTTAATTGCACATTCATCATCCATTGCTTCAGTTAATTGCGCATCCATCATCCATTGCCTCAGTTTATTGCGCATCCATCATCCATTGCCTCAGTTAATTGTGCATCCATCAGCTACTGCTTCAGTTAATTGTGCATCCATCAGCCACTGCTTCAGTTAATTGCGCATCCATCATCCATTGCCTGAGTTAATTGCGCATCCGTCAACCATTGCCTCAATTAATTGCACATCCATCAGCCACTGCTTCAGTTAATTGCGCATCCATCATCCACTGCTTCAGTTAATTGCGCATCCATCATGCATTGCTTCAGTTAATTGCGCATCCATCATCCATTGCTTCAGTTAATTGCACATCCATCATCCATTGCCTCAGTTAATTGCACATTCATCAGCCACTGCTTCAGTTGATTTCGTATCCATTGACCCCTGTTTCAGTCAAATGTGTGGAGCAGTGACGTACCTGTATACCAACATTTCCTGCGTATTTTAAGGTGCATTTACAAACTCAGACATTCCTTTGTCAGGTGAGGCGTTGACTTCTTTTGTTGCTAGCCACCTCAAGTCTCACTCTTTGCACAAGACCTGCGAAATATACAAAGGAATAAAAAGAAAATTGGAATAGTTCAGATAGTTTCTTTCTTCGACTGCATTTGCACGCCTGAAATAATGCAAGTTACTTCCAATTATCGTTCATAATTACTGAGCTTTTTGTGCATGCCTTCGATAAAGTACAAGTTTTGACATCTAAAAGTAATTTTCAAACAGAGTGTACCCTCAAATTCAGTTGACTTATGTTGCCATTGTTCTGCTCTTAACGGTGTCAACTGTCGATTAAACTTCACAGAAAAATTTGCGTTTTTAAAAACATGCAATTTGCGGTGAAAACATGCAATTTGCGGTGAAATATATTCTACAAAAACTTCAACTTTTGAACTAATATTTCTTCAGATGATGTCCATTTGTCATGAATTTGTTTCAACTCATTGTAAAATTCTGTGTATGCCGAAATAGTCACATGAAGCATGTTTGTAACATGAAAAAGTATGATCCTGAATAAAATTGCAGAATTAGAATTTAATCTCTTACGTATAATTTCAGGAATAGTAATTTCGAATTCAAAGTTAAAGTGACGTCTGAAGGTACATACCCCGACCGCAAAATTTTCTGAAACAAAGGAAGTCAGTGAGGATTTTCAAAAGTGGAGCACACACATGAAACTATAAAAATATTTTGTTCAGTCATATAGTCACCCTAGTTTGCAGATAAAACTATCTAGAAATTCTCCTTTGAACACAAGTTTTACAAGCTTTTTCAGAGACAGAAACACTCTTAACTAATTCTGACATATCAACTACCTCCAAGATACGAGCTTCTTGCATGGAAGAGGCAATAAATTTTGACAGAACAAAGACCTAGCTGTCACGCAGTGACCTCTAACTCATGCAGAAATAACCAGACTAAGAGTCTTACGTCCGTGAGCAAATGGATGTTTTTGCATCTTCAGTTCACACTTGCACGTACCAACGCAAACAACAAACGATATCGATATCGTTCAGTTTTGGAGGGCTGAGTGCAAGTCTTTGTTGCTGTAGGAGCGGTGAGCAGAGTCTGAGCTGTGTTTGCTGCCAAATCGACGATGTGAACATTCGTCAGACTTAGTTGCCGAAAAATTATATTAAGTTCCTTTTGTATTCAAGGTATTGTAAAAATTGAATTATTAGTTTTAGTTCGTTCAATTTGAGATGAGGTTCTCGTCCAACCTTACAGTGTTGGTCTTACGGCTGGTACGTGTGGGTGAAGTTTGATTCTGTTCGATAATAATGTATATATTGTAGGGTATCTACAGAGATATATTTGTGCTTCTTTCTGCATGTTATGGCTTGTAAATCTATTAATATTGTGGCGCGTGATGTCAGCAATACTCATTGAGAAGAGCGAACGATGTTCATCAGAGTAATAATATTCAAAATATATAAAACAAGGATCGAAAAATAAATCAAAAAACGATTCTGAGCGTTTTATTATTAGTAAGAACTTGAAAAACAGCAATACGTAAAGTTATTAGCACGTGTATTCCCAGCAAGGATTTATTTTATGTTGTGTTTTTTCAATATCCATATACGAGAATCTGAGGAGTCTCATATCCCAACATAGGTATATGACTAAATTTAATGTAACGGTTGATGACAGTTGTGCATAACTTTAGAAGCACAAAATAAAATCGAATTAGTTGAGAGCATTTAATTAAACAAGAATAAAAGGCAATCAGCTCAAACCAATAATTTTTCAAACTGGAAGTAAAACATCAGATTAATTGAGAACAAATTAAACTATTTAGATAACATCCAATGAGTTCAAGTATTATAGTTCACTTGGGATTCAGAGAAAATATTTATTCAATACTTCTATTCGGTTTAATAGGTATTTTCAGAATTAGCGTAAGAATATTATAACCAACGAATGCTCTACCTAAATTTTCCTCAATTTACGTATAGGTCACACTTGCCTAGGTAGGTAGACCCCGCACCACGCTCACAGTCTTCACGAAACTTGCTGCTTAATTCGAAGATTTTTACATAATGTAGGTATATTAGGAATAATATTTGACACATAGTAGACATATTAGGGACCATATTTTATATAATTTAGGCTCATTCAGCCATTATAAGGGACGTCCATCATACTTCTAGTAAGTTATTGTGAAAATTATAAAGCCTATCTCGTCAAGTGAAGGACATTTATTCTGAGTATATGAAGTTTCAATGAGCTACACTGTTTAAAAGTTCAAACACAATTGATATTTGTAAGTTAACATTTTTACATTGGATTTGAAGTTAGTGTATTGATCATACTTTCCACTGGGCCAGATTGACGAGTTTTTTTTCTGATTTTAGCAAAGTTAAATGAATTTTTTCGCTGTGGCTGAAAGTCACGGCAGAATTCCGTACTTTGATTACAAATTTCTTAGTGTCATTGACATGATATTGTGATACTATGTTCAAATTTAAATTCTTTTAAACAGTGTTAGACAAACACTTCATATAATTCTATTGATTAAATTCAATAATTTCAATCGAGTGATTATTTCTCAATAATTGAGTAATTGTTCCATAACGTATGAGGAACACTATTAGTAAAGTGATAATAAAGTAAAACATCCAGATGGGTGGGTGACAGGCAACTAGTTTTCGTGCTTTGTAACGAATTCCTACACTAAAATCTAAAAAGTTCGCTCACCTGAACTCCTAAGCCACAGCATTTAGATTCTACGTGATTTTTCATACATGTATGAATCATGTTGGATCAAAACTCATACATTTATTTTATTTGCTAAAAAATGATACAGGATTCAAAAGACGGAAGCACAATGAATTGTAAAACTTGTGGTCTTGAAATGACGAATCTAGCTATCTTGCTCTTGTTTCTGTATTTTGTTCCATCTGCCTCTCAAACTGACGTACAAACTACAAATATCCCAACGCTTGCGACAACGGATGCAGCGGTGGCAGATGACTTCAGTAACGCAACATGTGTTACCAATGCAACTGTGTTCAACACAACTGAAACGACTGGAAACACAACGGATGAATCGGGAAAAGAAGAAGGAGAAGAAGGGGGTTACGGAAGAGAAGGAAGAGATGGCGATGCCACAACTGTAGACCCAACTGATGGTGTTGCATTGGCATTCGTACCTGGTAAGCATTAAAACTGTCTCTCATGCTGGTGATCTGGCAAGTAACCTCCGCTTACTTGTGTGTAAATTACGGTGCCTTTATGTTCCTTCAATCAGTCTTATTTGTTTATTGGGAAAGTCAAAACAAGTGGGTTCGGATATTTTAAAACACTTATCTACGAGTGAGTTTTCTACACTAGATTCTTAAACGCTCTATAATTTACAGACTCAACTCCAATATATTCCAATCTTCCATCGCACGTTATCATCTTTCTTATTGGTTTACACGGTCAGGTGAAACTCGTGAAGCCTTATTATCACTTATGTGAGTCTTCTTTTGGCTGGTTTGACCTGGAACAGTGAAAATAAAACTAACCCAATTTAGAGCTCTTTCTGCGTATAATGATATTGTAGGCATTGCACTAGAGTGTGAGTGAGTAACTCTTTTTCCTAGAGAGACGGTTATATGACCCTCCTGAATAAATGCAAAAATTTCAAACGTCCTAAATATGAAAGTTATTACTTGTTCAGCTACGCCCCAAGTGATGCTGGTGGACTTCATGTCAGAGACGCTCTTGGACACGATAGAAATAGAACAGCGTCAAGCTGAAGTCGAAAAAATGGGCGAAGAGATGATATACCAGTCCCCACAGACTCTGAACATGGGGACCCCGCTGTCGGAGGTGAGCGTGTGCCTCTGGGTGCACTTCACCTACCTGCGCTACACCAACGACTTCGTCTCCATCATGGCACCTGCCTCGGACTCTGCTTATGGTTTCTACTTTGTAACACTCGGAGGTGAGTCAAAAATAGAAATGAGTTCCTTATATTTCATTCTTTGACTTATGAATTCGTAGATTACGGCACCCGCCTCGGATTCTGTATATGGATTTACTTCGTAACATTGGTAGATATGTTAATAATAACAGAAAGCTCATTAGATTCTATTTTTGACTTAAAGTAGAAATTGAAATTATTGTTATTGATGTATGCAGTATAACTAGTTTAAAAAATCTAGCTTTAGAAATGACTCCAATACCTTTAGTCGTGAAATACATGGAAGCCTTAAAGAGCATAAAATTGGGGCTAACACTAGAACAAAATTTTGGTTTAAGGACCTTTAAACTACCCCTCTTATTAAATTCTATTACTTTGAATGACTGGACCAGATGTGACTTATCTTAAACAATGTGTTAATTTGTAGATAACTAGCGTTTGTTTATTGTATACACATTATTTTTCTAGGTACTGAATAATGTAATTTAATTTACACTGTCGCAGCGTTTGCATCGCACGTCTACATTCAAACTCACGCTTGTTCTCGGAACTACGTTTATCAAATTAAGCTTCGGCGCTGGACACATTTTTGTCTGATAATGGGCGACAATGTGACCCTCTTCGCTGATGGTGCTCTTGTAATGACGGATTCTTCTTGCTATCACAACGGCACCGAAATTTTGACATCATTCGATGGAAAGCTTGATGTCGGGGGAAACAGGTATGTCGGCCTACCAATTTTTGGGAAAATTGCCGACATCAAACTTTTCCCCTATCTATTGAATAAAGAATCTGTGGCAATGGTACATGAGTTATTAGAATACCCAGGAGAGTACAAGGACCTAATAGTACCTACAGATGAATACACAGGTGGTAATAATTTTCAAGGTGACCGCTCTCCCAATCTTTTTAAATATAAAGCACAAGTGTCAACTATCAGCGTGGAAGAGCTTCGTAATCCCCAATCTGATGACATTTGGCTGCAAATAACTTCTACTTTAACCCAAAAAAATTCGCAACGAGTTTGTCATAAATTAGGAGGTCATTTGTTGGACTCTGAGAAAGTGAGTATTCCGTTCATAACAAGTTACACAAGGTACATCTTTGAAGAGAGCCTGGCTAATTACTGGATGATGGCCATTAATGGTACTTGCGTGTCCCTCAGCGTTACGCCCTCGAATATTCGTTTTGTAGACTTGGGTTGCAATTTACTGTTGAGAAGCATTTGCTCGATACCCAAAGACACCAACTTCTCTTTAATCTTTAATTCCGAACGATACTCGTTCAAGCTTATTGAAAGAAAGTGTGCATGGTACTCTGACAGTAACATGCAGGTAGAATATTCTGACGTTAACAAGAAACTCTACTTACTATCAACTCTAAACCAAAAAAAGCTGGCTCAGGTGGCTGATATTTCGTTTGAGCAACTAGTGGGGCGCTTGGTCTGGGATACTCCTGAAACTGACGAAGAAACTCACTACTCTTTCTCAATTTGTAACTCAAGCCATTTTTCTTGCTCTGATGGACTCTGCATTGATCTTGACAAAACATGTGACTTCCACACCGACTGCACCGGGTTCAGTGACGAAAAACTCTGCAACTACACAGAGAGTCGTCCTTATTATTACAATCGCGAGTTATCTGGGTCTGAAAATGGCAAATTGCAGGTGAACTTGAAAATGAGTCTTTTGAGGATCCTTGAACTAAACATGGATGAAGGGACCGTAAAAACAGAATTAGAAGCAGTTGCAACCTGGAGGGATACGCGTGTTGTGTTTCACAACATCTACCCCAACGTGAAAACTCTCGTGCCTCGAAGTGATGCTGCTTTTTACTGGCAACCCAACATTGTTCTTTCGGGTGTCGTCAACACTGACACCTACTCACTCTCCATGGATAAGGAACCCCAGGACATGTTCATCACAGCCAAGTCCCCGGGCCAAGCTTTGCTCTTTGATTCCCAGGAAGGTATGATTCTTACCTTGAAATACGTGTTCAAGAAGAATAGCTCTTTTCAAATTTTCGATATTTGTTTACCAACATGTCACATCACTATTGAACTTCACGCGTCTTGAAATTTCAGAACCAATGCAAGGCTTTTAGAAAGTATGAGCATAGTTTAAAAAGTATCAATCATAGGACAATGGGCTTGGTCATTTGCTGCATAGAGTAAGTTATGTGAAAATAATTTATACATGAAAAATAAGAAACTAAATACCAGTGATGCAAAAGACCAAGATAAAGGAGTGCATTAGAATTACCAATAATGATCTACTTTAAATGCTTGCTACGCAGTTTACTTATGTGATAACTTGATCGGATATAAATTATGTACCTTTCATATTTTTGTAGAATATTCCGGAAGGTTTTTGAAACAATTCTTAAAGCATCATGGATTAGGGCAGTAGCTATCAACTGGTTTATATTGTGCTGAACTGTTATAAATTCCCATTGATCTTGAACTTTGTATTAATCTAAGCTGAAAAATATTGATGAACTTTCCCAGAGTTGCCAGTACTCAAATCAAGATTTTAATTAATAAAAAGGAAATTCAGGGAGTCAGAGTTGCTGATGAACTTCTATGAGGAAGTCTGTCCAACAAAAGTATTCCTTGTATCCATACGACTAAAAATACAGTACTTAGCAAACTAAACCAATGCGTAACACAGAGAGCAACGAGCTATGTTCAATGAAATCTAAGATCTAAGATCCAAGATTTCTATCAGAGTAAAACAGTAATCCATTTACAATTACATTACTATTTCCTATATACCTTAATCATGTCCACTCAATATCCCATCCAGAATCTTCTTAAGCGTGCGGTTTGTTTCTGTTTCCAGTGCTGGAAGTTAAAGGAGAGGACGTCGACATCGAACACAGGAAGTCCAACATCATTACACTGACCTGCGAGTTCGATCTCTACATCTACCCTTTCGACTCACAGGTCATAAATCAAGAGGAATTATTGAGTTAAAATAATTTTAAAATATCAAGCAATTGTCTGGTGAGCAGCATTATAAGCAGCATTGTATTGTGGATACCAAAACCACCGGATTACTATAAAATAAAATATTTTCCCCGTCATTAGCCTCTTACTCCTACACGGCCATGTTATTGGTAGATAAGATACAGAATGGAAGTTTTGTATGAAGTCATAAAAAATATTCCTTTAGAGCAGAATAATTCATCGTAAATCTTCAATACATTCATCGTTATAATAATTCCAAATTAGTAAAATCAAATCAAACCTATAATGCAATTATGGATCGAAAACCTCTAATTTAATCAATTTTAAACCATAGAATTTTCACGGGAACTATAGAGTATTCAAAAAAATAATGTCTATTTATTGCTCGCTATTCTTATCATCACTATTACCTGTTCTATTTACTTCATTAAACACAAGTCAAGGAAGTCTTCGAACTTTACATCAAACATTTAAGTACCTCAAGCTACCCTAACAAACAACTCTACGGATTTTACAACAAATATTTAACTATCTAACCTTATGTTTCAGTTTGGATTCACTTATAATTGACATTTGACTGATGAATAAGTTTTATTACAAGTGTTTAATTTTACTTTACGTTTAAAAATGTCATGAATATGTAGAAATTTAATACATTTTGATGAATATGTAGCATTAATCTAGATTTGGTGCGTATTGGAATAGCTTTACGTTCACAAGTGTTTTCAACAGAGGTGCTAATTATGTTTCGATGGAATGGAACTATTAATATGAGCATTGGTCAGCCATGAACACCATATATTAAAACAATAATAAATATTAGCTGACAGACTTTGAAAAATAGGAGTGCTATACCAACTACACAACTTTACTATTTTGTTTGTACTACTGAAGAAATGTGATAGATTGAAAATAAATGTCTCTTTATATTACAATTCCTAATTAGTTACAATAACAAGCATCTATTTGATAACACCAGTTGGATTATCATTTCTCGAAGTTTGATTAATTTATTTGCTTGTGGCATACTTCCAGTCGGCGATGAATCCATTAAAGTAATTATGAACAAAAACTCCAATCGATAGATATAATAGAAAGTGTATCTAAATCTCTCTCTCTCTCACTCTCTTTCTCTATCTCTCTCCGTCTCTCCATCTGTGTATGTCAGTTCCAATACTTCCTATTTATTATTGAAGAAATATTATTGAACTGAAATCAGAACAAGTATACAGGTATTATAAGCATTGTATTATGGATAACAAAGGCACTGGATTACTATAAAATACGCCATTTTTTCAGTTATTAGGTTTTTTCTCTTACACGGCCATGTTATGTAGATAAGATACAGAATGGAAGTTCTGTATATATTAATAAAATATATTAATTTAAAACACAGTAATTGGTCGTAAATCTTTAATACATTCGTCATTATAGTAATTTCAAATTAATCAAATATAAATCGTGGAATTTCCGCAGGGACTGTCTTGTGATACTTATATGTAGTTTCAAAAATAATAATAACCTTCATAATACAACAAGAATAATTATTATATTCTATGTAACAGGATTATATACAGTGCCATCCAAAAGTGGGGAACAAATATTAAAACTTTCAAATCTTCAAGAAATGTGAACAAATTTTTCAACATGACATGAATTAGTTTTTGGAAGTAGTGTCGGTGTTGAACTTTTCTGTAAAAACTCAGTAACAAGAAACCGACGCTGGAAACTCCCCCGAGTGTCCCATTTAAGACCATTGATTTTGTTCTGAACGTCTGCTCTGTTTTTATTGACGCTCGGTCGGTATTGTTTGATGCAGGACAGTGCCGTAATGATTAGTTGACAATCTTTTCAAAATGCTCTGAATTTCGAGGATATGCACTTTCCTTCAAAATTATCAAGAACCTGTAGCCCTGAATCAGTGAAATTTTTCTTATCCCTTTTTTCACTTCTGTTTTTTCCCGCTAGACTTGCAACTTAACGTTGACCTTGTTGGGCAAAATTAAGCAGGATGCTCAGTGGAACCCTGATCTTGTTGAGTACCAAGAATACACAGGAGGACCTCTGCAACTCTTCACCTTCATCCACTTCAAAAGAGTCATTCTTGATGAGCCCGGAAACCCTGTAAGTCATGCACAATTATATTGACATGTGTTCCTCCTGCATTGACTAATAATTACATAAAGTTCATTTCAGGCGGAAGCCAAGTTGACTAAGTGAAAGATATTCATTAGGAATGCTTGTGAAGACCATGATAGTACCAAACTTTTATCGTGTACACAAGCGTTCCCACCCTCCAGGAAACTAAGAGTGTGTAAACTCTTGTTCCTAAAATACAAACCTATTGAAAAAAGTACCAACATTTGCGATCATAAGGAGTAATATGATGTTGCTAACTGGGTGCATTGTTAACAGTATTAGTGTTCTTGTTGTAGTTTTTTTAATTCCTCCCTTTATTAGATTCAGATAATTTGCATAGTGACTGTACATCCTTGAGTAGATCCAAGAAATAATATTCTATACATACTAACCCACGACCTTTTTATTTAAATGCTTCTCTAGCAAACATGTTAACTCCCTTTGCGTTACAAAAACATAGTAATAATAAATTGTTCACAAGTACGTAACGGTTCTATTTATCCTTATCATTTACCAGTCATTGTTTTTCATCATTTACCACTCGCTCGTATTGAGAAAAGAACTGAAGTAACACCTCTTTCCTGAACTTCTCCTCGTCCTGCAGATCCTCTTCCAGCTGCGCATCGCCCGACGGTTCGGAAGCCACATCCTCGTCACCTTCCTGCCGTGCTTCGTCCTGCAGCTCATCGGCCTCAGCGTCTTCGCTGTGCCCCTCGACGACCTCGCCTCACGTCTCACCGTCAGCATTTCGTGTCTCATCGTCATGGCGGCGCTCTTCACGCAGGTCGGTGTGACCTGCAGTTGGGTGGTACTAGCAGTGCAGGCTGCAGGTTAAAGGGAAGGTTACGCTTCCTGTAGGTCGGTATGACCTGCAATCTGGTGGTACCTGGAGAGCAGGCCAACACTCTCAGTATGTTGAGGGCAGATCATGTCAGAACAGCAAAAAGTTTCTATTTTTGCAGCAATTACGGCTACGAGGGCGTTTTTCTTCATCATTGGTATCATTTATTTTCATCCAGTATTGACCTCGTCTCTTTTTCTCCATCATCAGCAATATCACTGTATTCATCATCGGCATGATCTCCTTTTTCATCATCGTCAAGAACTCTTTGCGTATATTTATTTATATATCCTGTTTTTCTCTCATCGTATTTTTCTATTGGAGATCATTAATTAAACTCTGTCACTGTTGACTGAACAGAAGATAATCTACGTGTGGATGTTCTCTCCAATTCCATTTTCTTCACGGTAGATCAGCTCAACTCTGCCAGTGTCTGCGGACCCCAAAATGATCGACGTGTGGATGTTCGTCCACGTGCTGCTGTTGGCGCTTGTGTTCTTCGCCATCCTAGTCCTCCAGAAGCTGCACTGTTCGCCCCGGAGGGACGTGGACGAGCGCCTCCAAGTCTGGTTTGAGGTCAGTGGTGTCAGAGAATACGGACCATGAACTCTTCAATTAAGATTGAGAAATAGGAGTCTGGTTTGAAATAACTAACAGCAACGAATACGTAAAAATATGAAGTATTCTGTTATAAGCATAAAATGGGTAATGAGTATGCAAGTTCGTCTATATGTGCTTCAATATTTTCCTCTGTCGTTACCTTGGTTTCAATGTCTTCTTAGAAAGAACATGTGGGGGACTAGCAGTTATTAGAAGGCTCTTCGAATGAAGGCGTGAATGGGAGAGAGGTTAAGACCTAAGGATTGTGTGGAAAAGAGAGGAGCGCAGAGGGAAAGTCATGCAAGTTTAGTACTGGTTCACTAGTTACGAGAGGAATGAGGAATGATGTAAAAGAAAAAAATTATGTCTAAAGAATGCTTGAGACATTAGATGTACGAACAAACTAGAAAACAAAATACTGTTCACTAATTGGCATGCACTGTATTGTAAAATTTGTGATGAACATTTTGTTTCTGATTTGTGTTGTGTAAATTTTGCAGAAAATGAAGGTGTGGCCTATGAACTTACCGAGAGACCTACGAAAAGAGTCAGTATCAGAGAGAGCGAACACCATCACGGCCTGGGTGTCCGTTGCCATCTACTTTGCTTTCCTGGTTGTCGTGTTCACGTACATTTTTGTATCGAGGAGCCAGCAGCTTGCATCCAGTGATTAAACTAAAATCATTCAACCAAGAACTAGATTAAGGGACAATATAACTATACATGGATAAAATCAGCTAGATAAGCAGAAATAATTATGAAGATAGTTTTGCACACAGTTTATTCTGAGCATCATCTTTCATTTCGTACACCATGCATGTCAACTCAGGAGCTTCGCATGGCTTATTTTTTTACGTCTTCAGCCATGTTGCCGATCCGTCATTGAATAAGCTTAAACTAACGCACAGGCATCATGTATTGTGCATGAATGGCCTTTTCTCATGAATTTAACCGTGAATAACTAGAGTTCTTGGCTGTAAAAAGGAATTTCGATCAGTTAAGAAGAAGTACAGAGTTACTGTTTCTAACATTTCCAGTTTGTCAATTTTGCACAGAATTTAAAAACTGAGTTTTTCAGTTTGAAGCTGGCAGTTCTAATAATAAGGTAATGAGCGGTAAGGAAAATCTTCGTTCATTTGAAAAATGTCATTCACAAACTGATCAAACAGGCTGGCTACCTTCAACAGTTTCTTACAATTCTTCGTTATAGTAACACGATACATGTACATACACCTCCTCAGGCAGTGCCTTGGGTTAGCAATGCGTTAGTTCAAGTACTTTTATGTTCATTCAAATGAGTGACTGCTCTTCGTCCGGGATTCGGACACTTGTGAATGAGTGATCATACTTGTAGTCACGTTCACTACGTGTTGGTTCACATGTGTACCACTGGATGTATAATTTTAACAGCAGTTTGAACAACAATAGGCAACGTGTTAAACAAGGTGTCAGAATTGCTGGTCTGTTTAAGAATTTTGTGGGCATTTGTAACATAATAATTGTGTTAGAGTTGTGCCTGAAGATAAATTTCAAACGTGAATAGGGTGACTTTAGTTTTATCAAACACGCTCAGTGAAGTTAATCAACGACTTAAAGCAAGCAGCTCTGTTCTAAATAAAATGTGCCTCCACAGTATTATTTCTCATTTTTCTCAACCAATCTCATGATTTGTGTTTGAAACGTGTTTTCACGTGCATTAATAAGGGTATGTATTAATAAGTGCCTCTCTAATTTCTACGAAATTTGGTCATAGCTTTTGAAATACCGCCTTAGCGTGCATCCAGACGTTCGAACCCGACTTTCAATAAAAACATCAATAAAATCAATGATTATAGATGTGCCAGAATATAACTCTCCATCGGCTACCATGATAGTACAATTGTATTCACTGCGTACCGAGCGTCTCATGCAAGGATATCAAGAAGAATTCCGTTTTCTCGCCTTCGCTTGGAAAATTTCGGATATTGTATGAGTATGATTGACTATGAAATTATTTTTTCAACTCTTTGTGAACAACCTACGCACATATTTCATACTGTACTGCATGTTGAAAACTCACGCAAAACTTTTCTCCTGAACCTAAGAATACAGAATGCTTTCCAGCCAAAGAACAGGAATTTTGAGTAATCACAATAAAGTTTCGAGCTAACTGCTAGACTTCAAATTATATATAATAATTATCAGTGCATCTCTGTGAGCTTCCGGTTTGCAATTAAACAAACAAACAAACAAACAAACAAACAACTTTATTTCCAATCAAGTACACTTAGAAGTCGCATCGTAAAGTTTGTACACTTAGAAGTCGCATCGTAAAGTTTCACTTTGAAACATAAATAATTTTAAGATTTATGCTTCCTGTTGAAAACTTAAATTATAAGAGTATTAGAGTTGTATGCGACTTGTTTCGAAACGAGCAAGTTATGCAGTTTTGCGTAACCTCATTTACACGCTTTACTTCAGTGGTACAACAGTAGCCATCACTGTTATATTACAGACTATGCATAGGATACCTACGACTTTAGAATTTTATTGAATGGCACAGTAAAAAACAACGATTCCCGTAATTTATTTTTCAGTTCTCTTTGGGATTGCATTGAGTTTCTTTCTTTTCCTCTAGTGCCCGTGCAATATTCACCTGATGAGTCTCGTAGGTTGTTCTACTCATCCAAAAGCTTTTCTGGCGGCACATGGGGCACGTATTTCTGGTGGGAAAAAATAATATGTTAATAAAATTCAAATGATTTTCCTACTTGTGTGGTGATACTACGCTAGCACATGGAAATAGTCATAATTAGAATAGAATAGAATGAGGCTATAGGAACGAACCTTCTGGCCCATTCTTGGGTCGGATAATTACTTTGATAATTATTCGGTT
Organism: Trinorchestia longiramus; assembly: GCA_006783055.1. NCBI lineage: Eukaryota > Metazoa > Arthropoda > Malacostraca > Amphipoda > Talitridae > Trinorchestia > Trinorchestia longiramus. The sequence goes on from VCRD01007353.1 coordinate 18,445, forward strand.
GTTTACCCAAGTCCCATGCCGTATTTCTAGCCGCGTCAACCATGTCAGCAGCGGGATTCGAACCCGGGTCTTTTCGCTCGCAAGCAGATTCGCTCACCAGTCGACCAAGCTGGTGGGCTATATATTCAGATGACTTCATACCAAATACATTACGGTAAGATATAGATATAAAATACTATAAATAATGTTTCTTCAAATTTTTCATTAAATTTTTGGAACGTGGTTATGCCTTGAAATATTTCTTTGCCATGAACGATGAAACGAGCTTTACTTCTTCATTTTTAAACAAGTTTTACTTAAAGTATGTTACTGAGCATATTTTACCTAAGGTAAGTTATTAAGCATACTTTACATAAAATATTTTGTTAAGGATACTTTACCTGAAGTATATTATATAGCATATTCTGTCTAGAATATATTATTATGCATACTTTACCTCGTATATGTTATAGGGCTCATGTCAAAACATTTCTTTGTCAAATGTGTACGCAAAAATTCTTTTTCCCTCACTACCAAGTTAAAAATTGTCATAGATGACGTCCTATTTTTTATTACAAGTCTGTGGAAAAAATTATAAAAAACCTTACTCAACAAAACAGCAAACAATTTTCAAACCAAAAAAGACTTTGAACAATCGCATTCAACTGAAACACTGATAAAATTTGAACCACTTTTTGTCCCGCTGAATTCAGTATGGTATTACCAATGTGATGATCCAGTGTACAAATATAGTTACTGAATTGCCTTGAACATTAAAAAAATGTAGTATTAAAGAGAATAAAATAGTGTTAACCACCCAGCGCTACTGCTCTAACTTAGTAAACTGGAAAAGTGTATCACATTTTCTAGTCTAATTTGATATCACCTAATTTTCATGCCCACCTTTAAACGCTATTTAGAATCATATTTCAATTTATCAGTCAAATTATGCTACGCACTCATCCTGCCTTTAACACTAATGATACATACTCAAATGGCGCATTAGTTCTAAACTATCTTTATGTAACTATAATGTATTCTATTTGTAAAGGCAATCCTGTATTCCATTAAAAACATAGTACTCATCGCCTATGATTGTACATATTGATTACAAAAACGTTAGAAAAAATGCCAATTCAATAACCCTAGTCAATACTTCAGCTTACATATTCTTTATTGATTCACAATGGTATTGCCCCTCCAAACCAGTGTTGTGCACGTAAAGCAACGCTATCTCTGGACTCAAAGGAAGAACCTGTTCCAAGCAACTTACTTTTTGCTAAACCATTCCGTCAGGCACTGGCTGCAGAATACGTGGGGGCACGCAGACAGAATACCGAAGTCACTTGTTTCATTCAAGACAGTGATTTTGCAAACTGCACACTCTTCTGGAGCGTCCGTCTTCGATAAGAAGTCTGTAAAACTCTTTATTCCAATGAATTTGTCCGATTTCCCTGCATAGAATTTTTCTTTCGTGTTCCACTTACGTAATTCTACAATAAAGTGAGAGTAACAGGATTTTATCTCTGAGCAATTTACCAGTTGGTCACCAGGAGTACGCGCATATTCGGATTTCACGAATTCATAGAGCATTCCAGTGTACTTTTCGAAGTCATTGAGAGTGATCTCAAATCCTTCACAAAATCTGTTCCAAGTCATAGCCCGCGTGGTCTTCTTCACAGCCCAGCAGCACACAAAAAGCACTGCAAACGTCCCTTGTAACCCCCACTCAAAATTTGGCAATGTTTCTACGACTGCCTTGAGCTGCTCGACGAAAATTTCGAACATCTCCACGTCCGCAGTTTTACCCATTGCCGGCGCGGTAGTATCTTGACATCTTTCTATATAATGAACCTCAGCATCAATTCTTTTAGCCTTAAAGTTTGAATTGTAGTGTAAATCTTCTTTAACTAGACGTACGATTATGTGGGTAGGCGCTGAAGAACAGGGCAATTTGTACGTTGTCTTATCCGATGAAATAGCATTCTCAAAATTCCAAAGGGTTGTCATATATGACGCAGTTGAACTTGATTTGGAATTATTTAATTGCTCCACTGAAACTAAAGGATTGGGAATGTATATGTATTTTTTGGATATAGACGTGTCTCCTGAATTCAAGTCCTTCAGTCCGATGTTCATTGACGGATGGTAGAGCCTGGTAGTGAATCTTCTGCGTCCGGGAAGCATTTTGAAGCGGTCTCTGGAAATAAAGTTATTACTGTAATATTCATGATCACAATAATCATGACTACAAGATGAAAAGAAGAATAGAAAACATAACTAAATGAACACAAATATAAAACGTCGTATCAAATGAAAAACCCCGAACAAAAATAACAAACAGCACTACGTATGAACTTCGATTCAAAGGGACCACCAGAACTAGTTTACAATAGGTAAATCTGTCGTCACCCTACGACACAGCGCCGTGTGAACCATGCCTCACTTGTAGAAATGAATTTATTATTGGTAGGAGTCAAGGACTACTATAAACAGGACGTGCACCGCCATATAGCTGACTACGCTAGCGGAGGCCATTGCATTCTTAGTAACATAACATTTTCTATCGGACAAATTGATCAAAAATTACTTCTTTCAAGCAATAGAAGGGATAATAAGGCTTTACAGTGAATTTTAAATGGTTTAAAGCACTGTAATGCTTTGAAATACCAATTTTAACCGGACTCAACACGTATTATTGTGTGTGCTTAGTGGCCACTTTATAGAAAGCCGTGGCTTTATAGAAAGCAGTTTTAGACTTTACAAATTGATCATAGTTAAACCTTTTCCAAATGCAAACAACCCAACATACAAACATTCACGCATATAAACAAACAGACATAGAAGCAAAAACCTACTAAACTGCAGCGATTAGTCAGCCAACCGGGCTTTCTTTAGAAGTCTGAAGGACTGTCTTCTTTTGCTTGTCTTTCTCTAGGTTGTGGATTCCATTCAATAGAACATATGCCAAACGATGGAATATCTTGGGACAGTCAATGTCAATTCCACTGAAATCATCAGACTAGGTCCTTTGTGCAGCGACTTCATGACACACAGCATAGAAGTGGCCTTGCAGTCTCGGTTGTTCTCGGCCATGCCACTCAGCTCACCACCAGAAAATTATACAGTTGGGCGAATCTGTACATCATCTACCAAGAGAAACACATACTTCTTCTGCAGTGTCTGGACTTTGTCAAATGTTTCCCCCAGCACCTGGTCCTTGTCAATAGATGAAGTGATGTACTGCAGCTTGCGTTTGCATGGCAGCACCAAAAAATCTCTGCGCTGTTCATAATTACACTTTGAGTATGATTAAAGAGCAAAACAATAATCATTCATGGAAAACTGCTTCTGTAATAAAAGTTCCAACTGACGTGTCAAAAATACCAACTTTTTCACCTTCTCGGTGTCGACACAGGCTGATGTGTGAGCTTGAAGAAGAGTGATAACACTTTGGA
>VCRD01007355.1:3375-21870 GCA_006783055.1 Trinorchestia longiramus
AAACAGCTCTACAACAGCTTCTCGGAGTACTGGAGGCAGAACTGGTTCCAATTAATGGAGTCTACAGGTAAGGGCCGGTTTTTGGTCATTCACACTGAATCCCCAGCCACCCCAGTGAGAAGAGAGCACCCGTGCTGCTGGGTTGATTGTGCCATCAGCCGTCTTCGCCTGGGTCATGCGGGTGTAGCAGCTCATTTACATCATTTTCAGCTACTGGAGTCACCTCTCTGCCAATGTGGACAGGTTGAGGCAGTGGAACATTTTCTACTGAACTGTGACAACTACTCAGCACCGCGTCACCCACTGAAACGATTGCTTCAATTCCTTGGCCTGCAGTTCAATTTAAAGAATGTCCTCGGTGGTGGTGACTCCTCGTCTAGAGTGCAACTTCGCATCATAAGAGTCTTAGCCCAGTTCCTGTCCACTGTGGGAAGGCTGGAGGATCTCTAAAAAAGAAAAGGAAATTGGACGGACTCCCTCACTCTCCTGAACTAATACTGATGAGTTTTGTGAATTTTTACAGAGAGACTGAAAACTGTGACAAGAACCTAAGAATCTCTTGCAGAGAAAGTGGAAACTTTGACAAGTACCTAAGAAACTGAGAACCTTTTACAGAGAAACTGAAATTTTGACAAGAACCTGAGCTGCAGTGCAGTTGCTGGAGTCCAGGCCGGTGGGCTGAGTGTCACTACACTTGCCAGAAGCCTATTTGGAGCTTTTTTTGGAGGGCTCCAGTTCTACCAACCAATCAACCATGATACTACACATAGAATACCTACCACTTAAGGATTTTATGGTAAGGCATTTTTAAAAACCAATGCTGTTACATTTCTTATGTACCAACTTTATTGGAAATATATGTTTTTGTTTGTTTTGTTTGTTGTTTAGATATGGATGAGTGAAAAAGTCCCAGATGAGTAGAATAAATGTAATGTAGTTTTATTGCATAAGGGTGGACATAAGGATATGAAAGAACTAAAAAATTATAGACCTATTGCTTTGGCTGACACAGTAAGTAAGATTTTTTGTGGAATCCTAAATGAAAGGATGAAATGTGTGGTAGAAGAACAAGGAGTAATGGGGGAAGAACAGAATGGTTTTAGGAGAGATAGACGTGGTGAAGATAATTTGTTTGTGGTAAGTGAAGTAATTGAAAGAAAGAGGAAGAAAAATAAAAAAATATATCTTGCATTTTTGGATATTGAGAAGGCATATGATAGAGTAGACCGTAGGAGGTTGCTAGACATGCTAGGAAAAATTGGTTTTAGTGAGAAGATAGTGAACATAGTGAAAAGTTTGTATGAGAATACGTGTGCAGTATACAGGCTGAGAAATTTAGTGATGGGACAGGTGAGGAGTGTAAGGGGAGTGAGACAGGGTTGTACCCTGTCTCCCTTACTATTTGGCCTCTATACAGAAGAATTAGCAGTCTGCTTGAGAATAAGTGGTTTTGGACTGAAAGTTGGAGAGGAGAAACTGAGTTGTTTGCTGTATGCTGATGATATTGTTGTGGTTAGTGAATCAGAGCAGGAACTGCAAATGATGTTGGAGATTGTGGATGGATACAGTAGAGATTTTAAGGTGAAATTTGGAGGAGATAAAAGTAAAGTCATGGTTATAAATGGTGATGAGACTGACAGAGATAGAGAGTGGAATATTGGAGAAGTTAAGATAGGCAGAACTAAGGAATATAAGTACCTGGGATGTATGTTGAGTGAAGATGGATGTGCATGAACCGAAGGTGAGAAAGTGGTAAAAGCTATGCAGTGGTGGGGAAGGCTAAGTAGTGTGGCCAAATATAGAGCAAATAAGTATGAATGTGTCAGAGCAATTTGGAAGTATGTTGCAGTACCTAGCATAATGTTTGGCATGAATGTTATGGCATAAAATGGAGGAGACCTTGAAAAGTTGGAGGTGCTGCAGAATAGGGTAGGGCGTTTGGCATTAGGCACCCCAAAATGGACGGCTGCAGAAGCTCTTAGAGGGGACCTAGGGTGGAGTCTGTTATGTGCCAATATCATTTCCCTAAAAACTGTTCAAGAAACTTTCAGACTCATGCCTCACATGAAAGTAACACTTTCTTTCCTGTCATTGGAAAGACACACCCATACAAACAATCGAAGCACAACATTGAGACTGAATCCCAACATCCGAGAGGAAAAACTCTCCATATAATGGGAAAAACTCTCTGAAATCCAGTGGCTTTGTGTTCTTACTCCAAATTTTGAACCTTGATTTGTTAGAAATGGCAATTTACATGTTTTTTTTAATTTTCAGAAAAGTTTGTTAGAAATTTAAAACCTAATATTGAATAATCATGAAGCCTCAAATAGATGAAGGGTTGCTAAAACCATTTGAAGTTCTCTTAAGCACATCAGATCTTGGTGATGAGGAGAAATCAGATTTCAAGCATATACTGGAAGAAGAAGTTTACAAAGATGACTCTTTGTGTAAAGCTTCCTCACAGCAGTAAGTGTTCAGATGACATAATGTGTGTGTAGTTATTCAAAGCTGGTGATGATTGTTTTTTTAACTTCCTATTTATAAATGATTTAATTTTTTCTCCTCCAATAATGTGTTTTTGACAATTTTTCAGTTATAATTTTATAAATGATTATTTTTTATAGCAGTCTCAGTTACAGCTAAACTAATCTGGTTTATGGAGGGTCAGTAATAAAGGGAGGTGTTCTCATTGTAGCATATCTTTCTATGCAGGACTGTTCTACTGTTTGTTTTTGAATTCTGTGTGACATCTCTTATTTTCTATTATTTGCTGTTTGGGCATAGTAATGCAGACATTTACTTCTGTAAATGATTCTAGTAGCATATTAAGTTTGATGCTATTGGAATTTTTGGCATGCTTTTTCTGAGTGAAACTGCCATTTGTTGATTCTTTGTTCATGTAGGAATAGTTTTCTGCAGTGATACTACATTTGGGAAAACACATGAGTATATTAGCTACTGAGTAGTGCTACTAGATACTCCATGTTATTAAATGGAATGAAGCATTAGGAACGAGCCAATGGTCCCATTCATGGGTTGATGCCCAAGTTCCATGCCATAATTGTAGCTGCTGATAGTCAAGCACAAACAGACCACGGTGGTTGTGGGTCTCAACCCGGGTCTTCCATACATTGCAAGGGGATTTACTCACCAATCGACCAAGCTGGTGGTAAAAAGTTTACTTGATGCGTTTCTTACAGGAGAATAGAATAGAATGAGGTATTAGGAACAAGTGGTTCGGCCCATTCTTGGGTTGATAGCCAAGTCCCGTGCCGTAATTCTCGCCACCAATAGTAAAGCACAACTAGACCATGGCAGTGTTAACTATGAAAAATACCTCCTATAATTTTTGCTATACAAGTATATTAATGTGGACATACTGAAAATCATAGCTAATGTCTACTGGCATCAGGTTTGTTAGATATTTTAAAATAATTTGCTAATTTGATTGACTTTTTCCAATGATAAACATGTAATGTGCAAGTATATTGTATATTGCATTGCAGAAGCTATAGTTATAATTTAATACATGAATTTAAGGAAAAAGTTGAAGCAAATGATTAGCTTAAATACAACTTTACCATTTGATATTTTTTCAGGATTTCCATTCATCTGAAATAGCATTAGGGACTTGCAAATGTGCATTAAACACCAGAAAACATAAAGATAGTATGAGTGTTGTTCTCTCTGGATGACATAAAGACTTAGACTTAGATTTGAGGGCCAGCGTTTGGCTGGGGCCTTTTTAACGACCTTTAATTCCTTCTAATACACACACACACTCACTTATACAACAGGATGGCTTCCCAGAGTTTTTCTCCTGTGAGCCAGGTCATCTAAAGTAATTCTTCTGGGGCCACCCTGAGTCATTCCATGCAAATGAACCAGCCAAGTGAGGGCATCACTGGAAGATCCAGCTTGTCATAAACAGCACCGCATGCTTAGCAGGTAGTCACATAGCAAAAAAATGACTATTCAACATCACTGTTGCTTATTCCATGCATGCACTAAGAAATTTTTCATTGCATCCACAACAGTTATGTTACATTCCTCATCCAGCCCTACAAGATATCTCATACCAGAGTCCTCTTCAACACACCTTGCATTCCACTTGTTTTCTCCACGCTGCTCATGGACCACATCCATGAGGCTCTCTCGCTCATGTTCATATTTACTATATTCCAAGACCAGATGTTCAACTGTTTCCTCTACTCCTCTGTTACACTGCAGATATAACCTTGTATTCCCCTCATTCCACCTCCATGTATGCGTATTCACACTTAATGCCCTACATCTGACAGCAAACAAGAGTGGGCTGCCAAAACTTCCATCATAAAATATTACAAACCTTGGTACATTTGTACTGGCATACCAAATTGAAGTAGTTTTCCCATTCATTGTATGCTTCCATTTGTTCAGGCCATACTCTTTTGTTAGTTTCAATTTTTTTCTTCCGCTTATTGCAGTCCCACTCCATTCCTTTACCTCCCTGACCTCTCAATAACCAGTCATCCATAGTTCTTCCAATTCTAACACAAACAGTCTTCTGAATCTTCAGTTTTCTTGCATGCCCCCAGCAAATTTTCTCCCAAAGACTTTCACTCAGATTCCATTCAAAGATTTCTCTAACCCACCTTTTATTCTCCATTCGCTCAATTCTCACTTTATAATTCAACACAGCCTTTACCATTCTTTCAGAAAACAGGCTCCACCCTAGATCCCCTCTAAGAGCATCTGCAGCCTTCCATTTCAGGGTGCCTAATGCCAAACGCCCTACCCTATTCTGCAGCACCTCCAACTTTTCAAGGTCTCCTCCATTCCATGCCATAACATTCATGTCAAACATTATGCTAGGTACTGCAACATACTTCCAAATTACTCTGACACATTCATACTTATTTGCTTGATATTTTGCCACATTGCTTAGTCTTCTCCATCACTGCATAGCTTTTACCACTTTCTCACCTTTTGCTCTTGCACATCCATCTTCACTCAACATACATCCCAGGTACTTATATTCCTTAGTTCTACCTACCTTAACTTCTCCAATATTCCACTCTCTATCTCTGTCAGTCTCATCCCCATTTATAACTATGACTTTACTTTTATCTCCTCCAAATCCAAAACTAGAGCAGTGGTTCCCAAACTTTACTGGGTCTGGTGACCTAGGTCGACCCATTTTGGAACAAATAATCGATACATGCTCCCATTCCTTCAAATAACTATGTGTTCCTTTGTACTTCAAAAACTCTTTTATAATGTAATGCTATTCCTGAACAAAAACACACAAATGTATGTATCAGGTGAATTCATAAATAATTGAAAATGGGGTCACGACCCACAGGTTGGGAAACACCGGACTAGAGCAACATTGACATGTTACTTTTGTTGTGTAGTGTTTTCAGGATCTCTTGGCTAATTGAGTCATTGTACTAGGGTCATTCAATGCCAAATCACCTAATGGTCCCCACGTGGCCTTCCTGGATTTTGCTGAAACTCCATGAAAATGTTCATTTCTACAATTGATAAACACAGAAAATTTCAGGCCACAGTCGAAACCCTTTTGAAATAACGGTCGTCCGAAAAATGTGGCTCTTTCGCCGTCGCGCGCTGCGTTGTGAATTTTTCGCATTTTCAAATGATAATATTTTGGAATTTGAAACTGCAACAAAGCTGAAATTGCTACCTACTTTAATTAGCACACAAGCTTTTAGACTATGCAATCAAAGACTGTATCTTTATTTTTTTTGAAGATATGGGCATCTGAAAATGAATGTTTTCTCTAGTGGAAATTATTTTTACAACTTTTAGGCTTACCTGGTACCCAAACCATTGATCTGAGGATACCCAAATTGCTCATACTTAATCTCTATGTACAGTTAAATAACACCCTGCAAGCATAGACTTATCAAACAATTGGTAAAGGTATAGCTAGGGTTCAAAGTCAGACCTGAACAAGAAATCTGAAAAATCACCTTTTCAGGGGTCAGTTGATGTTATAAACAGTTACTCAGAAAAATGAAATTTGCACCACAAAATTATATGTATCTGACCTTTACATATACCAAATTTCATTGATCTGACTTTACCCCATAGTAAGGCAGTGTTTCAAATAAACCCAATAATTTGATGAAATCGTGCTACCTTGCTGTACATAATGTCTTCAGTATGTGTCAAAGGGCAAAAAAAATAAAGCCTTCTTCTGTGATAATAAGTAATCTATAACATTTTTATACACAATAATTACTAGAAAGTTGTAAAATTCATGAATCAGGGGTAGTATTGTAAAGCTTGTTTTAAAAGTTTTCTATTGTACCATGTGTATACTTATTGTACATTGACATTACAAAACTGCTTCTATTGAAGTGCTTTTATTCAACTGCTTCTACAAATTATTGTAATTGTCATGTCACCAGATCAATTCATAATCATGAATACACAAGTTTGTAGTTCTACACTTGCACTTTAAAATTAACATATGTGCACATACTTCAAATTCCAGTTCAAAGTTTTGTGTACTATTAGGCCAGATGTTGTTCTTTATAGTATTGTAAATTTTTCTTCCAATTTATTTTGCAGGAAGTCTCAGAGCCATGAATGAAGATACTGCAAAAGAGCTTAAACTAAAACCTGGTCAGAAATTGTGTACAGCGTGTGATATAAAGTATAAGCAGCATGATTACATATCTTCCTCAACCGATACTGATGAATTTGAACAACTGAGTACAGTCTAGCAGTCATTTAATATCAGCTCTTAAGTTTTAGGGTTGTCCTCTATAAAATTTGTTTATAAGCAGGACAAACTTGGTATGGAAAGAGGAAGAGGATCTACCAACCAGTGAATTAAGCCCTACAAAAGCTGAGCATTGTGAAAAATTAAAGATTTGGATACAATAATATCCCTGTTAAAGGATAAATGCAAACATACTTTACAACAGGACCAAAATTACCTACCCTTGTTCCAGCCAGTTTGACTATTAAAAAGACCATGGCTGAGTTTAATATTTCTGAACATATAGTAAAGAGAGCAAGAGAAGTTAAGAAAAATAAGGGAATTCTAGCTGAGCCAAATCCAAAAAAGGGAAGGCCTTAAGGTTACTGAAGAGGTGGGAAGAGCGAAAGCCTTCAATTAATCAGATGAATATTTTCGGATGTGTCTGGGAAAAAAGGTCTTGTATCTGTTAGAACAGGTGATGGGAGAGTTCAGATGCAGAAATGTCTCCACCTTCTTAACCTCAAGGAAAACTTTTAAAACAAGCCATATAATACCATTCTTGATGCAGGAAGTCATGAATTTTGCAACTTTCTAATAATTATTGTGTAAAAAGGTTATCATAGATTACTTATTCTCATGGGAGAAGTAGGTTTACATTTTTTGCCCTCTGACACCTATCGGAGACATCATGTACAGCAAAATAACACGATTTGATCAAATTGGTGGGTTTCTTTGAAACACTGCCTAACTATGAAGGAGTTGAGTCAGATCAATAAAATTTGTTACATGTAAAGGACAGATACATATAACTCTGTGGTGTAAATTTGATTACCCTCAGTCACTGTTCATGTAATCTGATCTGAAAAACGATAATTTGATGTTAATTTTTCAGAGTTTTTGAGCCGGTCTGACTCTGGACCCTAGCTATAAATTTACTGATTGTTTGATAAGTCTATGCTTGCAGGAAGTTATTTAGCTGTATGTAAAAATTAAGTATCAGCAATATGGGCATCTTCAGATCAATGGTTTGGGCACCAGGTAAGCCTAGAAATAGCAATAATAATTTTTGCTAGAAAAAACCTTTATTTTTAAATGCGCACATCTTCAAAAGAAAGAGAAATACATTGTTCTTGACTGCATATTCGGAAAGCTTGTATGCAAATTACCATAGTTAGCAATTTTCAGCTCTATAGCTTTTCTAAATTGAAAAATATTATCATTCATAAATGACAAAAATCAGAGGCGGTGAATGAGCCCTATTTTTGGATGGCCATAATTTCCAAACGGCTTAAACTTTTGGCCTAAAATTTTTGTGTTTGTCGTATGGATAAATGAACATTTTCAAGGAGTTTTAGCAACATCCAAGAGGATCACATGGGGACTTTCTTGAAAATTAGATGATTTGGCATGGAATGACCCACAACCTAGAGCAATACTGCCATAGCAAGCTTTCACTTAATTGTTGCTACACTGGGTTTAGTTCCTTAACTTTTCTTATTTCCTATCTTTCCTTTATTCTGGGTTCAGTTTTGTGACTATTCATATTTGCTATCTTTCCTTCATTTTCCTCTTGAAGAGAGTTGAAGTATTGTGCAATTTACTATTTTTCTTTTATTCTACTCCTGTGGAGCAGTTAAATACTTGTAAATCTTTGTTGTAGTTTTCTTGTTCGGTTATTATTCTCAGCATATGATCATTTGAGTTGCTAAATTGTACTAAGTATCTTACTAAGTATTTCCACTTTACTGTTGACTGCAATATACTAATGAATTCTAAGTGAATATTGTTTGAAAGATATATTACAGTTGTGGAGTTTGCAGTTTGCATGTTGTCTGAGTACCATTGCTTGCTTGAAATTAAGCTGGCCTCATAGGCAGCCAGAGTGCCTGATGTGTTGGGTTGTCATTCTTTAATGACCCTTCATTAAGTTCAGTTTTGATCCTGTTGTTGACTGATAGAATGTTGTTTCCATTGAAAATACACTGAATTATTCTTAACTATTTTTTTCCAGGTTATTTTTTCACATATTGTCACTCACAGCCTGATGAAAACAATTGTGATAATGATGGCCACCTTTCTGTGTACCGCAATATGTTCATAGTTATTGGATAGTGGTCAGTCAAGGAGGTTGTTCATTACTGTCTCAAGCAAAACAAAGCAGCAATCTCATAGTTAAAATTAAATGAGTAGATGCACTAAAAAACTGAGAAAGAAATATTTTAAAGGTTTCAATAGGCATGGTTCAGTTCTCTGCCCAAAAATGCATGGCTGCACACTTCTTTATCACTTGTCCAAAAGCTGCAGGACTTGAATTGTGTATTTTGTCTGATCTTCTACATTCATCTGTTATTGCTACTTTAGATTATTACCTATTTTAGGTTTTTTGAGATTTTCACATACACTTAAATATTCTCCTTTAAGAAAGGGTAATCTAACCATTTAAACTGTTCATCTCTGTAGAGGATCAGAATTTTTTTAAAGGTGAAATCAAAAGTTTTGAGGTACTGCATGTTAGAGAAATATCATTGACGATCATAGTATCTATTTGAAATAAAAAGGTTATGTAGTATTTGAGCTGCATTTATTAATCTCCTTCAGAGTTCATAATTTTGTGTGCAACAACATGAGACTTGCATTGTGTTCTGATGTGCACAGAGTATTAGTCTTAATCTAATCATTAACATCATTATATAGTCTGATTCTTTACTTTAGTGTGTGAAATATTGTAATTAAACTCTAAGAAAAAGAAAGTGAGAAAAGATGAACTGTAAGTTTCAAGAAAATTAATATATGGCTATTGTGATGATATATATTTAGTGTATTAATATATGGCTATTGTGATAGTATATGGTTAGTGTGATAATATATGACTGGAGTGATAATAGAAATAGGCAATAATGGAGTGAAAGCTGTGTATTTAGAGTGGCCCGTTTGATTGCTGCTGCAATTTATATCAAGTGTCTTGATAAAGTGTAAGTGCTATGAATGATTAAACTGCTTAGCAGAGTAATTCAAGGCTATATTTTAGTACTACCTGTTAGTCCATTTCTTGCAGCTATGAGCTAGTTAGTCAAAACTGAAATTCTGACACTAAAACCTTTTCCATATTCCTCTACCGTTTTCCAAGTTCCATTAACACTTTGTACATGGGATGTGCGCCATTTGTGGCACACAAATCCTCGTTATATATACACACTAATTTTGTTCCATATACACACTAATTAGCAGTATAAAAGTGAGTCAGAATTCTTGTATTTATATTATGATCTTCTGATTTTTCTTGATTTTGGGACAGATTTTTTAAAGGGAGTATTTTCTAATACCTATTTCTTCTAAATTTTTTGGCATGTTAGAGCCAATTTTAATGTAGGATGTATTATAAAAACTTCATGTACATTCATTTAATCATGAAACTTTGTTTTTTGCATTGCTCAAATCAACTCACTAAAACATGTTTTAATTTAAAAATTTATCATTGAAATGCACCAAAATTTGACAAGGAGATCTACAAGTTGATATTTAATATTTATGGTGTGCAGTATATGCACAACTATTGGTTGTTCTTAACTTTTGATGATGGTACCACAAAATATTTGTACCTTTAACGTTGGTTGTAATTCCTGTGACTTCAACAGCCTTGGTGGCCTTGTAATTACTTGCACTCTAATTTAACTTTGGTCAAGCTATCCTGCTCTGACTCCTGACAAGTGTACAGGACTGGGCCTGCCTACCTTGTTGCTTGTAGGGGTGGTTTTTTAAATTTTCTAGCATTTTGCAGACATTTCATTCAATTATGGGATGTTAAAGGAAGATTTTGTTGTTTATGGTCTTTACAGTCTTTTTTGTATGTATAATTATTGCTTTATTTTGTTATAAATAGTTGCATACAATGTAAAAAAAGTTTTGTACCTTTTTGTTGTATAAATTTTCAATCTAATCAGTATTTTGTGGCCTACTCATCATCCTGGATGTGAAGGATCCTGTGATCAGGTACTGCAATGAAGAGTTTGAGCACTACCAAAATAATTATACTCTTTTGTAATGAAACAGGTATACCTTTTCTTGTAAATTTTCTTCATTCATTTTCTTTTTCCTAGCAAAAGTAAAGCACTTTGAATACAAGTGTAAAAGAAAATTATTTGATCAGTATTAACCCTTTCGATACTGTAAATCAGGTTCAAGTTATTTTTGTCATTTTTCTACTCGAATTGCTTCATTATAGGCTATGTAAGCTTAGTAGTGGATCAAAATAAATATTTTTTCATAATTGGGAAAAATTTTGCATAATTGTAAATTGTGAAATTTTTGCCCTCGTTTAGTTTTTACTGCTGCAAAATTGGAGCGGTACTTATATGTACCATCAGTATTGAAAGGGTTAAAAAGTAATCAACTGGGAGGGATCTAAATGTGAAAATATAATATTGGAATATCTACAGAAAATGATATTAAAACAATAATTCATTAGAAATATTTTATTAGTATATTTTAATGAGGCAAGGGTGACATTGATACACCATAAATTTAACATATATTCATGTTTATACCTTCAAATATTTAAAATGCCTTCGCAATTGATATTGCTCATGTTGCCTGTAAAGTCCTGTATGTACAATACCTTTCAACTCAGCTAGAGGGCGTAGTTGATGCCTGACAATGCGTGCCATGGCCTGAACCCAAAAGGAGAAATAGAGGGAGGACAAGCCTGGAGATTATGGGGGTCAATGGGGATCTATCTGACGGAAAATTAATCTGTGACTAAACTTGGATTCCAGAAACTGAAGACACAGGGCTGTCACATGGCAGCTGTCCCTGTTCTGCTAAAACCAGTACTGACGTTGGGTGCACAGCCTTAACTGCGTGCCAGACAGTATTATTCAGGACTTCCAGGTAAACATTAGTGTTGATGAATCCTTCAAACTAAACCACAGGGAGGATCCTCCCATCGTACATAACTTTTTTCCATGAGCCTTGTTGCACTCAATTGGAGTGTGGGGATTTGTTGGGTTTCAGTACCTGTTGATTTGTTTGTGTGGTGACTGATACAGAACAAACTATATTTCATTTGACTAAATTACTTGCTTGGACTAGTCTTTGAAACAGAGTCAAGAAATACAGACAACCAGTTTGTATTCTTTGTATGCTGGAGTGAGAATTCGTCAGGTAGCAGCTGGTAGACCGTTCACTTGAAATGTTTTCTCAGACTTAGCCTGATAGTTCCATGGTGTAAACCCAACATGTTTTGCCTGCGAGATCTTGGATTTTGTTCATAGAATTCTTGAGTATCTCAAGGTTCTGTAATGCCACAAATTTCTTGTCAGTGGGGACCTGAGGTTAAACTGAAGCGGTTTGATTGAATATCTCGATAATTCTATTAACAGAATCTGAGATCTGATTCTATTAAATATTTGAATCTGATATGGTTGATTGATGAAGAATTTTATCAAAAATGTCCTCTGAACCTCCTTGATGCTTTGGAGCTGCTCAAATGGAATGATTATGAACTAGTAGAGAGTTCTTGTGGAAATTCCAAGGTTTAAACCTGATAAAATTAAGAATTTTTTAGCTATAATTTTGCTATAAGTTTGATTAGATTCGGTTAATTTGAAATTATTATAAAGACAAATACACTAAAAATTTATGATTAATCATTGTTTTAAATTAATATGTTTCATGAATGTATGCAGAACTTATATTCTGTATCTTATCAACGCTAACATGGCCGTAGAGGAGAAAAAGGCTAACAACGGGAGAAATGGTTTATTTTATGGTAATCTGGCGACTTTAGTATCCATAATGTAGTGCTTATAATACGTGTATACCCGTTCTGATGTCAGTTTAATAATTTTTCTTCAGTAAATGATTGGAAGAAATAGGATGGACACACACATATAGAGAGGTAGATAGAGATGGAGATACACCGTCTATTATAGAAGTAGATTACTATTTTAATATCACTATCTTTGGATCATATTAAAATCGTACTATAGCTCAGTTACATATCTTTAGGACGTTAGTACTTTTTTGTGGATTGTACTAGTATTACATGTGGGCGCACTCTTATTTTCAACAACTGATTGATCTAGATGTGAGTATACCTTGACCGAGGACTACTATAACCAGGACGTGCATCGCCATGTAGCTGACTACGGTAGCGGAGGCCATTGCATTCTTAGTAACATAACATTTTCTGTCGGACAAATTGATCAAAAATTACTTCTTTCAAGCAATAGTAGGGATAATAAGGTTTTACAGTGAATTTTAAATGGTTTAAAGCACTGTAATGCTTTGAAATACCAATTTTAACCGGACTTAACATGTATTATTGTATGAGTTTAGTGGCCACTGTATAGAAAGCAGAGTTGCTGCTGTTTTAGACTTTACAAGTTGGTTATAGTTGAACCTTTTCCAATGCAAACAATCACACATACAAACATTCACGCATATAAACAAACAGACATAGAAGCAAAAACCTACCAAACTGCAGCGATTATCAGCCAACCGGACCTTCTTGAGAGAGGTCTGAAGGACTGCATTCTTCTGCTAGTCTTTCTCTGAGGGGTTGACAGCAAATTTGAGGGGTTAACAGCAAATTGAGTGAGTGTAGTAGTCGTCAGAATACTGCCTTTCTTTGAGTACAGTTCCTTGACGTCTGCAAATGATGCCGTGTTCCATTGTCAAGACTGATCTTCTGGCCCTTCTCACTGTTCCAGTTGTTGCGGATGCAGTTGTTTAGCAGATGTACTGTGTCAAAAAGGAGAAACCTGACACGCTCGTTGTCAAGAGGATGCTTGGCTGTGGTACTGCAATCACCTAGTGATTAGAATAGAAGTGGCCTTGCAGTCTCGGTTGTTCTCGGCCATGCCACTCAGCAACTCACCAGAAATTGAAACAGTTGGGTGAATCTGTACTTCATCTACCAAGAGAAACGCATTCTTCTGTTGCAGTGTCTGGACATGGTCAAATGTTTCCCTCAGCACCTGGTCCTTGTCAATAGATGAAGTGATGTACTGCAGCTTGCGTTTGCATGGCAACACCAAAAAGTCTCTGAGCTGTTCATAATTACACTTCGGGTATGATCAAACAGCAAAACAATCATTCATGGAAAACTGCTTCTGTGATAAAAGTTCCAACAGACGTCAAAAATACCAACTTCTTCTCCTTCTCAGTGTCGACATAGGCTGACGTGTGAGCTTGAAGGGTGACAACATTTTGGATCGTTTTGTCAAACGGGATGTCATACATAGTTCATTGCCAAGCGCACAGTTTTGTCGGACTGCGTATACGATCTCAAACCATTGTTGGGATGAAGTATCTTAAACAGGGATACACTAATGCCGTTCTTGAATGCACTGAGCGTTAGTGGAGAACACAAAGGGGGCTTGTTTTCGAAAATCATAGACAGACTGCACTCCCTGAAGTTGTCGGCCATGAACAAACACACAAGCCTTTCTTTCGATCTTGAAATAATCAAGTTCTTGTACTGCTTCTGCAGGTTATGTTCAGGTTTGAAAGCATCAAATGAAGTAATCTTATCCTTCTGAAGAAAATACCTCAGTTGTTGGTCGTCCACTTTCGCCGGGTGAGGTGCAGGTTTTGGAGATTGCAGACATGAAACAGGCACATTGAAGATACTGGGAAGGATTTCACTTGTTCACACAACCCCACTCTTGTTCGGTATTTTTAATACATATAATTAGTAATAAACTTTGTAAACAAACAGTATCCACTTAGAAATGCAGCAAAATGCCTCGAAACAAACAACAATCTCCGATTCAAACCGAGCGACAGACTACAACAATGTTCGCACTGTGACAGATGGGGGTTAACTGAACTCGGTGAACTGGCCTCCGCTACCGTAGTCGGTTGCATGGCGGTGCACGTCCTGGTTATAGTAGTCCTTGACCTTGACATAAGCTCTGACTTTGAAGTTTGTTTATTACTGATGAGCACATGTTTAATATATAATTTTTTTATGATATTCTTCTTTTTATTATTTTAAGATGTCAAATACTATTCACAGTTTTTTCAAAGTTTTGTAGAAAGTATTAGTATTTTTTGAATTGATAGTTTGTTTATGAAAGATCCAAAATCAGTGCCTAAAGAAGGGTTTTCATAGTTTTTTAATGAAAGTTAATGACGAATGAAATTACACTTCAACCTCAGATGAGACACAAACTGTTTTTTTGGAAGAGTGCTTGATGCTAGCACAGTAGTGATGATCCAAGACCATGCCAGAAATTAATACCTCTCATAAAGATGTTTCTATGTATGAATGTGAATTAATTTCTTTTGATGGAAATTCCTGCATATGTTTGTTCAAGTAGTCGTGAAGACAAAGAGCTTGATTATGGTGAACTTTGTTGTGGACTAGATATGCGCCTCAAAAAATCATGGTGTTTTTTTTATAAAAAACATGTTTAAAAAAAAATGACCAAAAAACATGGATATTTTCATTTTTTTGTATATTGTTTTAAAATAACGCAGCAAGGTAAAAAACCACTTCACAATAATTGTTTCCATGTCAGATTATAAAATAAAATAAAACAGCATACCCATTAATTCATGGTTTTCTATGGTTGTAGGACATTTTTCATTTTCTGTGGTTTCATGTTTTGATGTATTTCATTTAGTTTACAAGAGGTCTGCCAAGGTACTTCAATACTGCCAGTGTTCATGTGATATCAAAATTGAAAATCTGTATCTAAAGAAAAAATGATGGAAATGAATCAACCGATTCTAAAAGTGTTTGGTAGATACTTCACTAAAACTGTTCATACATTGAATCTGTAGAGCTCTATGAAAAACTGTTGATATTTTAAAGAAATTTCTTGCTGTAACTGTGCGCTTTTGAGTTGTAAAAAGGCATAGAAATAGTGATACTCTGATTTCAACCTTGATCCTTTTTATGAGTATAGACAAGCAACTTAAATGTTTTCTCATGTAACTTAGATATAAAAAATTACCTAAGAATGGTGTTGGCATTTTGAGTACATAGCAGGGACATGTTTCTGTGGTACCAGTGTAAATTTCTTCGAAGGTCATGCCTCTAAGTGGGATGAGGGCAAGGACTACTATAAACAGGACGTGCACCGCCATGTAGCTGACTGCTGGAGCGGAGGCCAGTTCACTGCGTTCAGTTATCCTCCATCTGTCATTGTGCGAACATTGTCGTAGTCTTTCGCTCGGTTTGAATCGGAGATTGTTGTTTGTTTCGAGGCACATTGCTGCATTTCTAAGTGGATACTGTTTGTTTACAAACTTTATTGCTAATTATATATATTAAAAATGCCCAACAAGTGAGGGGTTGTGAACTGTCGGGGTAATTACAATAAGGAGAACAGGTGCCGCACCGTATCTTTAATGTGCCTGTTTCATGTCTGCCATCTCCAAAACTCACACTTCGCCCGGCAAAAGCTGAAGACCAACAACTGAGGTATTTTCTTCAGAAGGATAAGATTACTTCATTTGATGCTTTCAAACATGAACGTAACCTGCAGAAGCAGTACAAGAACTTGATTATTTCAAGATCGAAAGAAAGACGTGTGTTTGTTCATGACCGACAACTTCAGTGAATGCAGCATTCACTGTTATATTTTATTTTTTTACTCTCTTTCTCTGATATGTAACGCCCGTTCATATTAAACACGATATTTACAGATAACTATAATAATGATTAAATTAAATCGATCATGAGTAAGCCATACCATACGGTCAACAAGTAATTAGAAAATACGATTTCAATTTAATAACAATCACAACTTTGTTTTAAGTTTTTGCACTCATAATTTTCTTTTTTCGGTCTTTCTCGGATGTTAAACATCCAATTCAGTTAAATGTAATGATGTCAAGTCTAAGCTGTACCTAAAGAGAATATTTCGCTTATCACCTAAAATGCGTATAATACCTACCACGTCAGAATTTAGATGTATCACCAATGATTACCTCTTAAGTCATCATTGAAAAAGCGAAGTTTCATTTGTTTCCCCATGTATATTTAACGTTCATTGCGTGATGTGAATGTTTACGTATACCCGTAGGTACTGCTGTTCTATCATCTTTGATACTATGCATAGAATACTTACCACTTAAGGATTTTATGATAAGGCATCTTTAAAAACCAATGCTGTTACATTTCTTATGTACCAACTTTATTGGAAATATACGTTTTTGTTTTGTTCGTTTGTCTGTGATTGTCGAAAACAAGCCCACTTTGTGTTCCCCACTAACGCTCAGTGCGTTCAAGAACGGCATTAGTACCACTGTTTAAACTTCATCCCAACAATGGTTTTTGCTTCTATGTCTGTTTGTTTATATGCGTGAATGTTTGTATGTTTGGTTGTTTGCATTGGAAAAGGTTTACCTATAATCAATTCGTAAAGTCTAAAACTGTAGCAACTCGGCTTTCTATAAAGTGGCCACTAAGCTCATACAATAATACATGTCAAGTCCGGTTAAAATTGGTATTTCAAAGCATTACAGTGCTTTAAACCATTTAAAATTCACTGTAAAACCTTTTTATCCCTTCTATTGCTTGAAAGAAGTAATTTTTGATCAATTTGTCCGATAGAAAATGTTATGTTACCAAGAATGCAATGGCCTCCGCTACCGTAGTCAGCTACGCGGCGATGCACGTCCTAGTTATAGTAGTCCTTGGCTGAGGGGTAAGTAATATTTCTTGGCTTCTGGCTTGCAGTCTTGCTAGTAGGTTGCAGTGACATTATGCACATCTGTCCTTACATAATCGACCATTTCTATATTGTAACCTCTATTCTACCTGCATGGCAATGAAATTTGAATAAAATCTGTAAGTTGTTGTGGCTAACATCCTGTAATCGTGGTATTTGGTATAAGTTATGTAAGAGCTTCAGTGCGATACAGTCTGAGTCGCTGAAGCTCTAGCAAACTTACTCTACTACTATTACTTGCCTGTATAATTTTAGAGAATTTTACTGAACCTTTATTAATAATGGCCTAAAATGTGGTATGGGGTGTGTACTTGCTTGTAATGTTTGCAATGGCACTTTTCTGTTTTTAAATGCGTCTTTTAATTCTTTTATATATTTCTTCTAATAAAATCGAGAAAAATTTCAATCTCTCGCTGGTGGCTAGTGTAGGTTAACCCTTTAGCGACGAAAAGGACCATACAGTCCTCTTTTACGGTCTTTGGGATAATTGTTCTAATAATTAAACAGTGAGCAATATGAGGTTGTTACTAGGTTTGAATGCGGCGGTGTTACAGCGTCGTTCTTTTGGCTGCCTGGCTCTCAGCGTGCTTCATTGCATCAGTGTACAGACGGTCTTTGTGAGCTTAAACGTAGAAACTAGAAAAAGAAATTGGTCGCTAAAGGGTTAATTCTGTTGCAATTTTTGAATTTCTTGTTGCAATGAGTGGAGAGGGCATCATTTTTGTTGATAATTTACACAACAGCACGAGCGATAGCATGCGCGCCTTTTGTGATTGTTTTACTCCTGTTATTTTACATTTCAGTCCCTCAGTAATGTTTTTTCATTACATTATTTATTCTACATTTACTTGTTTCTGTGTTTGTAGTTCTTCAGGTTAAAAATGGCTCATTGCTTGCCTGTTGTCCATAAAAGAAAATTAAGGCTTTTGGTAACGGGTGGGCCGAAAAAACAAATCCTAAATCTAAATTCTGCCCGAGGTACCTCATGAACTGCTTGACCAAAGTGAGCAAAATTTTCAGGAATAAAAATACCGGTATAATATTGAATTTTATTCAACATAACTGCCATCTTCAGCGATGATAGCCTCGAGG
>VCRD01007356.1:0-10090 GCA_006783055.1 Trinorchestia longiramus
CCCCCCACTGGTCGCTGTCTCGTCCAGCCCAACCCCCCCACTGGTCCCTGTCTAGTCCAGCCCAACCCCCCACTGGTCGCTGTCTCTTCCAGCCAACTGGCCGGTGTCAAATCTCCCAACAACCGCGATCGGTGGCTTGTAAGGGAATATGAAGATACATTAAAATACCATAATAAAACCTCTCATGTATAGTAGTGTCTGAAACATTCTTTCTGTTAACGAACAAGACCAGTGGCGTAAAAAATCTGAAAAATACAATGTTCTGGTATAAGGAAGCACCTGGGCAACCTACCTTTTATGATTGACTAAACAGTTCCCGTGGAAATCCCACGATTTAGATTTGACTAATTTAAAATTATTCTAAAGATGAATGTAATAAACACACGACGAATTATTGTTTTAAATAAATGTATTTTATTAATATTTACGGAATTTCCGTCCTGTATCATATCTACCGATAACTTAGTCTTGATAGTACCTGTTAAAATAATTTGATTTAAAAGTGATAACTTTGAAAATCTATGAAATAAAACACATTTTTCAGTTTTACTCGTGGTGCTATCATAATCTGATTATTTTTCATGAATATATGAGCTTCTATTCTGTACCGTATGTACCAATAACATGGTCGTATGAGAGAAGAAAACTAATTACGGAAAATATGGAGTATTTTATAGCGACTCAGCGTCTTTGGTATCCACAATGAAATGCTTATAATACATGCATACCAGTTCTGATTTCATTTCAATCATTTTTCTTCAATCTATACTATAATAAGAGCCGCGTCCGTCTGTCCCTGTGTCACACTCTTCTAATCGATAGCTTTGATAGCAACAAGGATAAAACTTGAGAAATCCTGCTATTGCATTTTTTCTGTGGCAATTCAATTCCCTTTCTCTTGCATTATGGTATCCAGAATACATAATCAGTTTATTTTTATAAATAGAAATTTTCTTTGGACCTTTTTCTGTTCAAATTCATCATGATGCTTTGATATTTTTAATTGATAATGCGAAAAGAAATGTTTTAAATTAGTTTGACCAGTAACCTGGCTACCACTTAGTATGAGGCGAAAGATTTTGGAAATTGAATTATTGTTTTCAGAATTGTGATTTTCTTGAAAAGCTTCAAAGAGATAATAGGGGATATTTCAGAATAAAATTCCAGCAAAAAAGGCCAACATGGATAGAAATGTATCCAATCGTAAGATTGAAGCAGCAAGACTTCGACAGGAAGAAAGACGGCGAAGACTATCGGACGAACAACGCGAAATGGCAAGACGAAGCAATGCTGCTCGCGTGGCAAAGTTAACGGGTACACATTGCACTAGACAATACAATGCATTGTGTTGTTGGTACCATAAGCACCGGATCACTATAAAACAAGCCATTTTTTCCGTTATTAGCTTTATTCTCCCACTTGGCCCTGTTATTGGTAGATAAAATAGAAAATGGAAGTTCTGTACACATTCATGAAAAATATTCAGATTTTGATAATGCCACGGGTAAAAAGGAAAAATGTAATTTACTTCCTAGATCCTGAATTTTGCTGGTACACATTGCACTAGTAATAGATAGAAAGTAATGGGACGGACACACACGGATAGACAGGGATATAGAATAGAATGAGGCTATAGGAACGAACCTTCGGGCCCATTCTTGGGTCGGATAATTACTTCGATAATTATTCGGTTGTATACCCAAGTCCCATGCCGTATTTCTAGCCGCGTCAACCATGTCGGCAGCGGGATTCGAACCCGGGTCTTTCCGCTCGTAAGCAGATTAGCTCACCAGTCGACCAAGCTGGTGATAGTCGACCAAGCTGGTGATATATACATTGTTTATTATACAATATGGACCACAAAAAAGTAAACCGAACTTTAAATATTAATTAATTCACAGTGGATGGAGATATTTTAGGTCTGTTATTTGCATTAAGTGCAGGGAAATGTTCTCCATAAAAATGTCGTCACATCAAATTGGTTCCACTTCTATCTCTCACCAATGAGATAAATAATAGCTGTAAAAATGTGAGTTGCACATGAAGTATATTAAGATTAGGATTGATAGCTAACTTTTAAACATTAGTAACTTTCGATTAAAAACCTCAAGTTTCATTTGCTGCATTACAGACAGAGATACGTATAGTGGATACAAAGCTTTAGGTTAGAGTACAAATAAAGTCCAAATCGTCTGAAAATCAACACTCAAACCTAAATTTCCAAATGACGAAGCCCATCGTTATGCAACTCACGAATGAACGATGCATTTTCATCAACAACGTCTACGCAGAAAGAAAGAGTTTAAAGGAAGTTCAACATGAATTTGAACAGAAATTTCCTGAAAGAAGCTCTCCAACCAAGAAGACTGTCTGGAAGACTGTTTATAAATTTAGGACACATGGTACTATTTTAAATCTAAACAAAGAAAATTCAGGACGATTGAAAAACTGTAAGGACCAACGAAAACATTGAGCGTGTGCGACAAGTAATAACTGAAAATCCTAAGGTATCTAAAAGAAGAAATGGCACAGAATTGTCATCATCCTCCTTCCATAGAATTTTTCGTATTGATTTGCAATATTATTCTTACAGAGCTAAAGTTAAGCAACAACTTGTCGAAACAGATTATCCTCGTCGCTTAAGATTTGCTCACTGGTTCGCTGAACGTCCAGAAATTTTTACTAAATGGTTAGTGGTGGGAGATGAATGCGCATTTCAAATGAATGAAGCAGTAAATAAGCAGATATGTAGGCATTATCCGCCGAAAAACCATCCTCCTGAAGAAAATACTTATGAAATCAGCATGAGTAGAGAAAAGGTGTCTCTTTGTTTGGGTTTGTGCGGCACCGGATCGGTAATTGGACCATTTTTATGCTACAACGCTAAATAGTGACAAGTATTTGCAAATGTTAAACACAGGAATTATTCCACAACTTCAGATTGCTTACGGAATTAATTTTAATCGTATTTGGTGGATGCAAGATGATGCTCCTGCACACAGAACACTAATCGTGTGGAATTATTTGCAAAACATGTTTGGAAGGAAAATAATAGCGCTTGGGCATGACATTGAATGGCCAGCCCCGATCTCACACCTTGTAATTTTTTTCTGTGGGGTTATTTGAAGAACAAAGTGTATTTTTCACCACCCCAGGATTTGGAGGAATTGCAGAATCGAATTAGAAGTGAAAGACATTTTGAGAGACAATCCTGATGTAATTAAACGTGCTATGAAATCATTGTAAGTAAGATGTGAAAAATGTTTCAACGCAGCTGGCTGTCATTTGCAATAAAAATATACATTTCAGCTGTGTATCTATTTATCTATTTCTGTTATGCTTTATTAGGTCAATCGTTATAACTCGTTTTAAAATAATTTTAATCTAAAACTTCTTAAGAATAATATTACAATGACATTTTCATTTTTTACTCGCATTTTTACAGCTATTATTATCTCATTGGTGAGAGATAGAAGTAGAACCAATTTGATGTGACTTGACATTTTTATGGAGAACATTACTCTGGACTTAATGCAAATAACAGACCTAAAATATCTTCATTCACTGTGAAGTAATTAACATTTAAAGTTGGGTTTACTTTTTTGTGGTCCATACTGTAAAGGGTATCCTCTGAAAAAGTAGCTGATTTATAAACATTGTAGTTTGTAAACTACTAGTGCTAGAAGACTGAAATAGTTTGCATTGAAAGTTTGCATTGAAGTTTTATTTGATATCATACACATGCGATATCATGAATATACAGTAAATCGGTAAAATTTTAATTTCATTCGCGGTTTATTAGCTCCAAGTATGGCACAATTAACAGTCAAACAGAGACAATTTGTCGTGGCAGAAATGATTCGACACGGATCCGTGATCACTTCAATTTGTTGATTTCAAGCAAGATATGGAACACGATTACCTAAAAGAACAGTTCAAACCAAATACGCCAAGTGGAATGTTCACGGCACAGTGCATAATTTAAATAAAAGAAATTCAGGCCATCCATTTCCTTTCCATTATGTACTGCCGTGAACGCCATTGCCGTGAACATTATGCACTTGGCGTAATTGGTTTGAACTGTTCTTTTAGGTAATCGTTTTCCATATCTTGCTTGAAATCAACAAATTGTAGTGATCACGGATCCGTGTCGAATCATTTCTTCCACGACAAACTGTCTCTGTTTGACTGTTAATTGTGTCATTCTTGGAGCTAATAAACCGCAAATGAAATTGAAATTCTACGCATGTACCTGCATATTCATTACATCGTATGTATGATACAAAATAAAACTTTAAATCCTGTTCTTTTTAATGAAACCAATTTCAATCTTCTAGCACTAGTAGTTTACAATCTATAACGTTTAAAATCAGCTACTCTTTTAGCAGACACCCTGTATGTGTAATTATTCTAGTATGTATAAGGAAACACCTGGTTAACCTACCTTTTATGGTCCTGCAGCGTGTCTGGACGAACCACCGGAGCACATCAATGACGTCCCGACGACGTGGTCTGGGCAGGCCAGCTGGGTGGACGACGTGCTGACGTACTCCTGCCCTGATGGACAGGCCACTGACTATGGGGTCTTCAACGAGTCCATCACATGCACAGACACCGGCACATACGAGCCTGTAAACTCGGACTTCAACATGACCACACTCATGCAAAAATTTGTCTGCAAACCTGGTGAGAGTCTCGAGAGGGTCTGATGACGTCTTCGCTGTGTCGTTTAGTATGGGGACTGCCTGCCCTCTAGTCTGTCTACCCTCTAGTCTGTCTACCCTCTAGTCTGCCTACCTTCTAGTCTGCCTACCTTCTAGTCTGCCTGCCCTCTAGTCTGTCTGCCCTCTAGTCTGTCTGCCCTCTAGTCTGTCTGCCCTCTAGTCTGTCTGCCCTCTAGTCTGTCTGCCCTCTAGTCGCGTTCGATGTCAATACCACTATGCTTTCATTGTCATCAATGGATTCGTTAGTTTTTCATTCTAATCAAATGAATTCTTCTGTTTTACTCGTTCTGAACGAAAAAAATGATGCATAGTTGACATATCGATAGCATGTATCTGATACCACCAAAATATCTCGCATTAATCTTTTAATTGGCAAACACGCTTATTAAAAGCAACGAAATGCCCCTTACTGAAATTCGTATTTATTTCCATATGATGCCATCACGAAAAGCAATCATTGCCCTGCAATAATTCCAGTTGTCACTATAATACTGGCAACAACACTCGCAATAACCTAAATTCTCACTAAGAAATCCAATACCAACATCCTCAATCACCTCAATTACCACCGAAATACTCTTTACCGACTGGCAGAATAATCTTAATTACCACCAAAATACCCAATACAAACTTGTATTAATCTCAGTACCGCTAAAATACCTAATACCAAACCCGTATTAACCTCAATACCACCAAAATACTCGATACCGACCCTTTCCCCCATTAACTGGTATTCAACACTGCAGCTTGCTCCGGACCCCCCTTGGATCCCCCCGACCGTGGAGACTATGACTTCGAAGATAATTTCATCGAAGGCTCGGTCGTCAAATACTGGTGCATAGGGTCGACCTTCGTGGGGGGCGAAGAGACAGTCATGTCCAACTGCACGGACGGCAACTGGACCCTCACCGTCATGCCTGAGTGTGGTGAGTCTTGGCAGGTCACTGACTCATTTGCTGAGTTTCGTGAGGAAAAAGACATTAGAGTGAGTAATAACAGTCGCAGGTTTGGCGTCACTCTGACTCATCTGCTGATTTTCGTGAATACAAGGACATTCTAGTGAGTGTTAGTTGCTATGGGAAAGCTAGTGTCACTCTTATACGCCTGATAAATATGGTAGAAAAAATGGTGGAATTTATAGGGTAATAGTTGCTATGGGAAAGTCAGTGTTACTCTGATACGCCTGATTATGCTGGTGAAGAAAAAGGTTCATTTTAGTAAGCGTGAGTTGCCGTATTGAAGTAAATGGCAGTCAGATGAAGTGCATGTTGAGCCCACGAAGAGAGAGCTAAACTTTTATTTCCATCAGTGACGAATCAAAGAGAAATTCCTACGGGAGAGTCACAAGAAAATTTAATTTTAGGAAGGTTAACTTAGGCTGAAACGGGGTTAACTGGAGGTGGGTTAAGTGAAATAGAGGTTAACTGAAATAGCGGTTACATGAAAAAAGCGCTAACAGAAATAGGGGTTACATGAAAAAAGCGCTAACAGAAATAGGGGTTACATGAAAAAAGCGCTAACAGAAATAGGGATTACATGAAAGGGAATTAAACTTTGTTAAGAGAGCCGTAATTTTTTAACTTAACAAGTATGAAGATGCCGAGGGTAGGAGATAGAAATTAATCAACTTAACGTAGATTTGTTAGCATACAAATTATTTCGTCAGTTTCCCAATTAGTTGAATAAAAAAACAATGAATAATTTTCTCGAGAATCATGAATGAAAAATAGATTTTTTAATGCCAATATATTACTATGTCATATGTTTTTCCTTAAATCATCAACACATCTTGAAGGTTGATTCGCCTACATCTTGTGTCAAAAATATCAATTTTTATGGATTTGTTTCTTCTTAAATTAAAACCCACAGTTCTCTCAATGACCTTTTCATTTCCTCACTAAACCTTCATTTCTCTACAAGGTTTTGCTTCTCATATCGACACTGCTATAATTTATTAATGCATTTCTTTCAGTCAAACTTATCTATTTTTCTTCGTGACTGTTTCTTTCACTGTGTCTTTCTCTCTCACATTTACGCCTGAGTTTCCGCCCCACACAACTCCTCGACTGTCTCTGCTGCTCTAAAATTAATTTCCTTGAAATTTCGAGCATTCGCTAAGCTGGAATTAAGTCAAAGACTTGACTCCCTGCAGATTGCTCTTTAATTTTCGATACCAGGTTTCCACAAGACGGCAATCTCGTGAATTTCCCTCTGGGACCTAAATTCTCACTTGATTTTAATTTCCAATTGCGCCATTATATAAAACTAATTGATTTTCCATTTTTAATTAAAAGTACCTACTTATTATTCAAACTTTGGGCTGAATGTTAGGATCCTGACCTCCGAGCTATGAATGTGAATTATTTAAATTCATATTATAAATTCTCAGACTCGTTAATTTGATTAACTCAAATGCAGAGCGTCCAGAGAAATGAAGGTAGAATGAAGGCAGATTTCTCAGGAATTAATTTTCCACATTGCAAAATCTTTCTCATGTCAAAAATTCGATTTTCTTACGTTACATTAAGTTTAAGAAGGTTTACACTCTTAAATTGTTTCATAATAGTTCTTCCTCCTTCCATTTCTCTGAACGCTATGAAATAACTTATTAAATAATTCCTAATTACATATGTATTTGCCTTTAAGGAATTATTATTCAGTACAGTTATAATTCTTTAAATTTTTGTATCAAAAATACGACTTTTTCTACTGCATTCCAGACGAGTGCAGTAATATCTAGTAATCTTCCCATCCTTGTTCATGAATGTCATGGACAGATTCCATGTGTGAAATAATGATATAAATCATGAGTTGCAATTCTTAAGTCATTCTCTACATTATCCGAAATCATAATTCCCATTTTGATCCTTTCCTTCCTCCTCTGATATCCTCTCCTCCATTCTCAGTCCTCTCTTCGCTCTCAATTCTTTACTCCCTAGTGTTCCTTCCCGTCCCCTCGTGATCCTTCCCGTCCCCTCGTGATCCTTCCCGTCCCCTCGTGATCCTTCCCGTCCCCTCGTGATCCTTCCCGTCCCCTCGATCCTTCGCGCCCCCTTGATCTTTTCCACCCTCTTAATCCTTGCCTCCACCCTTAATCATTTCTAATTTGTTCATATTTATCAAAAACAAAGTTCTAGAAAAAATAAAGCAATCCATCCCTCGTTTTGAACGTTTGAGTGAATTTTAATGCTAACCTGGCTAATGTTTATGTCTACTGTGCTAACCTGACTAATCATGTCTACTGTGCTAACCTGACTAATCATGTCTGCTGCGCTAACCTGACTAATCATGTCTACTGTGCTAACCTGACTAATCATGTCTGCTGCGCTAACCTGACTAATCATGTCTGCTGCGCTAACCTGACTAATCATGTCTACAGTGCTAACCTGACTAATCGTGTCTACAGTGCTAACCTGACTAATCGTGTCTACAGTGCTAACCTGACTAATCGTGTCTACTGTGCTAACCTCACTAATCATGTCTACTGTGCTAACCTGACTAATCATGTCTACTGTGCTAACCTGACTAATCATGTCTACAGTGCTAACCTGACTAATCATGTCTACTGTGCTAACCTGACTAATCATGTCTACTGCGCTAACCTGACTAATCATGTCTACTGCGCTAACCTGACTAATCGTGTCTACTGCGCCAACCTGACTAATCGTGTCTAAAGCGCTAACTCGAACAATGTCTACAGTGCTAACTCCGCCAATCATGTCTACAGTGTTAATTTGACTATTTTTACATTTGTAAGCTCCTTAATCAAATACCCTGCCAATATACCCCTACAGGTTCGCTGTGAAGAACAGGTAGGGGGGAGCCCTCTTAATAATTTTCTGAGTCGGAGAAAAATTTACCCAATCTTGGTGGGACTTGTTACTCACGAATGTCCTTGTGTTGTACGTGTGTTGTGCTTGTGTTGTGCTTGTGTGGTGCTTGTGTGGTGCTTGTGTGGTGCTTGTGTGGTGCTTGTGTGGTGCTTGTGTTGTACGTGTGTTGACAGTCCTGGCCTGTTGACAGCCTACAGGCATGTTGAGTCAACTGGCCCGTTGACAGTCTACTGGGGTGTTGACAGTCTACTGGGCTGTTGACAGTGAACTGAATGACAGTCACTGTCCTGTTGACTCCCAACTGGCTTAACTAAAAATTTAGTTATCACTTTCGTCTAATAACTAAATAATAAAAAGGCAGTATGAATGTTTGTGCAAATTAAGCGTTGCTAAATTTTGTTCGAAATTGTTTACAGTAAATATTTTACGCACACATTCTGCTTCATTTTCCTAACACGTTTCATCGTTTTAATACACCTTTACACCCTGAAGTAAATCTGGCAAAATTTCTACCTCTGAGGCCATAAGAAGCCGTTCCTAAATATTATCTTAAATATTATTAGTATTGTATCAACGTACTTTTTCAGTACCCTGGTTAATATTCTGTAAAATACAATTTGTGAATCACTACGAAATTTAGAAATCAATGCTTTATGAGCAATTGGGTAGACCAACTAAATGATTGAATTTTGACGAGCAAGAAATTGCTACATTTTGAAAGAAAGCATTGCAAAATTTTGAAAAAAAATTAAAATGTTCCCTCATTTCTTAAGATAATAATATTACTATTATTATTACTAGTCGCTTACCGTTGTAAAAACGGGGGCCAATAGAAGAACTTTGGTAGCAGAGCCAACAGGAAAATCGGCATATACCTTCCACCAGTACAGCCTTGAGGGCAAGAGAATAGAATAGAGTAGAATAAAATGAGGCTATAGGAACAAACCTTCTGGCCCATTCTTGGGTCGGATAATTACTTCGATAATTATTCGGTTGTTTACCCAAGTCCAATGCCGTATTTCTAGCCGCGTCAACCATGTCGGCAGCGGGATTCGAACCCGGGTCTTTCCGCTCGCAAGCAGATTCGCTCACCAGTCGACCAAGCTGGTGCAAAACAGAAAGGAGAGATCATGTCAGGTTTTCGTCCAAATATTATGAATTAACTCGATTGTAGTCAAGCAAATGAGGTTATTTTTATGCTACTGTTTGTGATGCCCTCCCCAACCCCACACCACCGTGTCACCATTGCATTGAATCCCCCAATGTAACCCCATATATAACGCCCAACTTAACAACTCTCAACACAACAACTCTCAACACAACAACTCTCAACACAACAACTCTCAACACAACAACTCTCAACACAACAACTCTCAACATAACAACTCTCAACATAACAACTCTCAACATAACAACTCTCAACATAACAACTCTCAACATAACAACTCTCAACATAACAACTCTCAACATAACAACTCTCAACATAACAACTCTCAACATAACAACTCTCAACATAACAACTCTCAACATAAC
>VCRD01007357.1:0-18870 GCA_006783055.1 Trinorchestia longiramus
AGGAGGTGTTGGGCTTCAGAGTCAGAAGGAGGTGTTGGGATTCAGAGTCAGAAGGAGGTGTTGGGCTTCAGAGTCAGAAGGAGGTGTTGGGATTCAGAGTCAGAAGGAGTTATTGGGCTTCAGAGCCAGGGGAAGCACTGGGCTGTGTGAGCGAGCCAGAAGGTTCGAGGTCTGTAACTGCTGTTGTCACTGAAGGTCTCTTGAATAAGTCATACAATTCAGGGATGGTTTGTTTCTTTTGTCTTATTAATAAACTTGGTTGAGAGACTAGAGGTTCTGCCCAGGTCTTCACCAGCCATCTTAGTAGGGAAGCAAGACTAGGCGTCAATTTCAATTTTTTTCTTCTTGCAACACACTTTTGGATTGTAACTTACTTATACCAAACGTAAATTACGCTCTTAGTCAGGCGAATATTAGTATATTCATGACTAGGCCGTGTCTATTCGTTGGCGAGGACTTGCTTCAAATATATAATTATAAGTACAAAATTTTCTTTGAATTCTTGTATGGGTGGAAAGAGTGACGATTGTAGGAACATATATGTAATAACCCTAAACTTGATACTGTCAATTTTTGTAACGAAAATAGTCAACAAGATCTGCATGAAGTATGTACACTAATGTTACACATCTTTACTAATATTTGGATACAGGTAACGGTGACACATATTAAAAAATAACTTTGAATAAGAGTATTTTTTAGGTTCGGACCAATTGAACTATCAGAAAATACATTCGTCCTCCCGTGCTGACGTGTTGACCGTGACGAGCGTACTTATCTTCAACCGGTGGCAGTTTATTGGTCAGAGCAGCAGAGCTTCAGAAGTCAGACGTGGTGCGACGGTCACGACGGTTGCAATTCCCTAGCAATGATGAAGAAACTGGTTTTTCTCTTAATTTTCAGTCGGTGACTTGTTTCTTCGTCTTTTTGCTTCGTTTTTTAGTGTATGTCAACATGGGCATTAGTTCTGTTCCCTCAGTAATAATTATGAATTTGCTGTTTTTATTAAGAATTCCTTGAAAATTTTACTCGGTTTTCTTATGTTTGTGAGAAATATTTGGCAGGTGCATGATTCATGATTGATTTCCTTGTATCTTATAATTGCCATCTTTCGATGTTATTTTCAATTTTCATGTCACTCGAGCTCTATTTAGGCCCTTAATGTAGAGATGCACAAACTTAGAATGCTGTGATGACAATATTATGCAGCAAAATTAATCTTAAACGTCAAGAATAAGTGTGTAAACAATATTTATTGCCGACATTTTATTATTACTTGGTGTTCATATTAATACAATCTTTCACCACTTTTGAAGTCTTTCTTTTATTGTGATGTATATTTTAGTGTATAACAATTCGCTCGAATGGTTTTTATTGATAAGGATTTAAACTCTATCTTGTGTTTACTTGGTGGTTAGCTGACTCTTTCTTTGAGTGCTCGACACCAATTTTGCAGCTTTACTTTTCTTGTTTAAATTAACAACTTTTCTGAAAATTGTGCTTCGTGTAAAACTTTTTGTTCAGCTGGAAAATTTGAGTTCAAATTCTTCGTTCAGCTGGAATCTTTGAGTTAAAATCCTTCGTTCAACTGGAAACTTTGAGTTCAAATCCTTTGTTCAGCTGTAAACTTTGAGTTAAAATCCTTCATTGAGCTGGAAACTTTGAGTTCAAATCCTTCATTGAGCTGGAAACTTTGAGTTAAAATCCTTCATTGAGCTGGAAACTTTGAGTTAAAATCCTTCATTGAGCTGGAAACTTTGAGTTAAAATCCTTCATTTAGCTGGAAACTTTGAGTTCAAGTCCTTCATTGAGCTGGAAACTTTGAGTTCAAATCCTTCATTGAGCTGGAAACTTTGAATTCAAATCCTTCAGTGAGCTGGAAACTTTGAGTTCAAATCCTTCATTGAGCTTGAAACTTTGAGTTCAAATCCTTCATTGAGCTGGAAACTTTGAGTTCGAATCCTTAATTGAGCTGGAAAACTCCAGATACAAACTTTTGTAGTGTGAGCTTATCTGAGTGGCAGGCATCAGTCCACGCTACTCCAACCATGATTTCCTTGGCATTACTTTTTTCCCTTCTCATTGTTTCTTGCCTCGTTTCATCTTTGTTCTCTTTTTTTTTTATTTAAGACTTTTCTTCATCGGTTATTTAATATTCATCGAAGCTACTGACCAATAAGATGGATAGTCGCCGTCCATAATAGTACCACGGCCATAGCTGCTGCGTTCAGCATCACAGTGATTACCCCTGAGTTGTGCTAGGAGACCGCTGATGTGACTACAGCTGCTGCTACAAACCATTACTATTATCATCGACACCACTATCATGATCACGGTAGAATAATCATAGCCCTTATTTCTGTCATAATGATCATAGCCCTCATACATGTCATCCCAGAGTGGAACTGGCTGTCGTTCTGTCATCGATGTAGGGCTGTGCTCGTGTTCGTGAAGTCGTGGTCGAGACTCTTAACGCTACAAATTGCTACCAGCATTGCAGTGAGTGTAGTGTGGCTACCAAACACCAGCACTGCAGTGAGTGTAATGTAGCTACCAAACATCAGTACTGCAGTGAATGAAGTGTGGCTACCAAACACCAGCACTGCAGTGAGTATAGTGTGGCTACCAAACACCAGCACTACAGTGAGTGTAGTGTGGCTACCAAACACCAGCACTGCAGTGAGTGTAGTGTGGCTACCAAACACCAGCACTGCAGTGAGTGTAGTGTGGCTACCAAACACCAGCACTGCAGTGAGTGTAGTGTGGCTACCAAACACCAGCATTGCAGTGAGTGTAATGTAGCTACCAAAGACCAGCACTGAAATGAGTGTAGTGTGGCTACCAAACACCAGCACTGCAGTGAATGTAGTGTGGGTACCAAACACCAGCATTGCAGTGAGTGTATCAAGGCTAGTAAATAGTGTCAACTTCATTATAGCATACAAGCAAGGGCTACTATAAACAGGACGTGCACGGCCGTATAGTGGACTACGCTAGCGGAGGCCATTGCATTCTTAGTAACACAACATTTTCTATTGGACAAATTGATAGAAAATTACTTCTTTCAAGCAATAGAAAGGATAATGAGGTCTTACAGCGAATTTTAAATTGTTTAAAGCTCTGTAATGCTTTGAAATACCAATTTTAGCCGGACTTAACATGTATTATTATATGAGCTTAGTGGCCACTTTGTAGAAAGCCGAGTTGCTGCAGTTTTAGACTTTACAAAATGGATTATAGTTAAACCTTTTCCAATGCAAACAACCAAACATGCAAACATTCACGCAAATAAACAAAAAGACATAGAAGCAAAAACCTACCAAACTGCAGCGATTAGTCAGCCAACTGGGCCTTCTTTACAGAGGTCGGAAGAAGGACTACATTCTTCTGCATTCAGGCGAATCTGTACTTCATCTACCACGAGAAACACATTCTTCTGCTGCAGAGTCTGGACTTTGTCAAATGTTTCCCTCAGCATCAGGTCCTTGTCAATAGATGAAGTGACGTACTGCAGCTTGCGTTTGCATGGCAGCGCCAAAAAGTCTCTGAGCTGTTCATAATTACACTTTGGGTATGATTGAAGAGCAAAACAATAATCATTCATGGAAAACTGTTTCTGAGATAAAAGTTCCAACTGACGTGTCAAAAATACCAACTTTTTCTCCTCAGTGTCGACACAGGCTGATGTGTGAGTTTGAAGAAGAGTGACAACATTTTGGATCGTTTTGTCAAACGGGATGTCAGAGTTCATTGCCAAGCGCACAGTTTCATCGAACTGAGTATACGATCTCAAACCATTGTTGGGATAAAGTATTTTAAACATTAGAACACTAATGGCGTTCTTGAATGCATTGAGCGTTAGTGGGGAACACAAAGTGGGCTTGTTTTCGACAGGCTGCACTCACTGAAGTTGTCGGTCATGAACAAACACACAAGCCTTTCTTTCAATCTTGAAATAATCACGTTCTTGTACTGCTTCTGCAGGTTACGTTCAGGTTTGAAAGTATCAAATGAAGTAATCTTATCCTTCTGAAGAAAATACCTCAGTTTTTGGTCTTCCACTTTTGCCGGGCGAGGTGCAGGTTTTGGAGGTGGCAGACATGAAGCAGGCACATTGAAGATACTGGGAGGGATTCTAAGTTGCATAGAACCACCTCGCAATTTGATCAAAAGTGGGTCAGGACCCCAGTGTATTTCATAAATGAAAAACTTGTGTGGATTAACAACGAAGTTTTTACGAGGTGGAAGAACATCAAGCCACTTCTGTCTCTCAGACTGCTCTTTCGGCAGGCGAAACACGCGCCTGTTCTCCTTATTGTAATTACCCCGACAGTTCACAACCCTACCCTTGTTTGGCATTTTTAATACATATAATTAGCAATAAACTTTGTAAACAAACAGTATCCACTTAGAAATGCAGCAATCTGCCTCGAAACAAACAACAATGTCCGATTCAAACCGAGCGACAGCCTGTAACAATGCTCACACTGTGACAGTTGATGACTAACTGAGCTCAGTGAACTGGCCTTCGCTAACGTAGTCCACTATATGATCGTGCACGTCCTGTTTATATTAGTCCTTGCATACAAGTTATGCGGCTAAGTTCACACTGTCAATAACTACGAGTGCAGTGTGAAAGCTGATTCTACCTCTGTTGCCGCCGTTGTTCTACTGCTGATTCTGCCTTTGTTGCTGCCGTTGTTTTACAGCTTTATGTGACATTTTGTGGGAAGCTGTTACTCTTACAGGTGTAGTACTATTTTAGCTTCATCATGCTGCTACAGCCTCCGCAGTTGTTCGTTCTACCGTCGATGTTACTTATGAAATAAATTCTTACAACGTCTATTTTATCATCTTATCGTCATCTTTTCATGCTAGTACTGATCTAACATTCTGTGTAATACTTTGTATTATTGGTGCATCTGTTATTGCTACTTTTAAACGTTATTAAACTACTTATACTATAACAGTTATTATTGCCGTATCTGTTCTTTTGCTACAGTTGGCAGTGCTGCAGCTGTGTTACTGCTGCAGATGTTTGCTACTGTAGCTGTGCTACTACAACAGATGTCTGCTACTGCAGCTGTGGTACTGTAGCAGATGTCTGCTACTGCAGCTGTGCTACTACTACAGATGTCTGCTACTGCAGCTGTGCTACTGCTACAGATGTCTGCTACTGCAGCTATGCTACTGCTACAGATGTCTGCTACTGCAGCTGTACTACTACTACAGATGTCTGCTACTGCAGCTGTGCTACTACTACAGATGTCTGCTACTGCAGCTGTGCTACTGCTACAGATGTCTGCTACTGCAGCTGTGCTACTGCTACAGATGTCTGCTACTGCAGCTGTGCTACTGCTACAGATGTCTGCTACTGCAGCTGTGCTACTGCAACAGATGTCTACTACTGCAGCTGTGCTACTGCTACAGATGTCTGCTACTGCAGCTCTGGTTCTGAAAGTTTTTTTCGAGCAGCGGTGTCGTGGCCTGCGGTAGCTGGAGGAGCCGACGTAGCAATGGCCCGTAATCAAAAGGTAGGAGCCAGGGACATCTCTGGGCCCAGCCCGCCCTATGATGAAGGGGCCCGTCTCATGATGGAGGGCCCGTCTCATGATGAAGGGGCCCGTCTCATGATGGAGGGCCCGCCTCATGATGGAGGGGCCCGCCTCATGATGGAGGGCCCGTCTCATGATGGAGGGCCCGTCTCATGATGGAGGGCCCGTCTCATGATGGAGGGGCCCGCCTCATGATGGAGGGCCCGCCTTATGATGGAGAGGCCCGCCTCATGATCGAGAGGCCCGCCTCATGATGGTGGGGCCCGCCTCATGATAGAGGCCTACACCGTGATGGAGAAGCATGATCGAATAATTCTTCATTTTGGTATTTATTTATAAGCACGCTAAGATCACCACTGTTTTTCATTGATGAAATTTGTGTACTGTTTTTCATTTGTTGTGCTCTCCATTGTGCAAGCACTCATAAGAACTCACAGGTTTGTTTTATTGTGTGTTGTATCAAGCTGCAGTGGTACTGCATGCAGAAAACAGGGTCCATTAGCTTTAGCGTGAGCAAATTTAGCATTTAAGAATTTAGTTGCTTCATCCATACTACTTCCCTCGTGGACTCATATGGGATTGGATAATATTTTTGAGATGTAATTTAGATTCCCATTTGTCGGAAATCTAAAGGATTTTGACCCAGCAATCTAACTGCTGGGTGCTGCATTTTTTTCGTTTTGATTTTCTATTACTATGATTACGCACATGATCATAATGCTGACTATTTATTGTAGTGTGGTTCAACGTTTGAGGAGACTTTGGTCTCGTTTCTTCAGTCCTTGCGTGGTTATTCAAACGTCGGTGACTAATGGAAATCAGAGGCATTGCGCAGTCTGTGCTCGTATCGTTGGAGAGTAAAACAGATTTGTTATCCGTTTGTATGTTATATTTGGTAGCAATGGAGTTTGTCGATAGTCAATTAGGATTTTTAAAGCGTCGATTCAATGAATTGCCATCATTTACTTTTAAGTGCATCCTTAACTTGGAAAGATTTTGTATGTTTGAGACATTCACGCTCCTACACACAGCTAATGCTTTGGAACATATATCTTGCATGTGAAATTTATTTATTAGTAAGAATTTATCGTGCTACTGTTTAAAATAAGTATTTTGGTTTCGGAATTTCTCAAAATGGAAGTGATACGGTGAGGCAAGGCGTAGCGTTGATTTCATAGCAATTTGAACGAAAAATTGTTGAATTTACGTGCTAAAGGGAGATTATGTTTGGTGATTCTTGATTGTATGAGCTTGAGTCAAAGCACAGGTCTGGAATAGAATCAACGTTAGATCGAATTTGTTGCAAAGCGTGAACGCTGTATCCAGTTGTTGATCACTGAAAATATTTACGATATAGAATAGAATAGAATAGATTGAGGCTATAGGAACGAACCTTCGGGCCCATTCTTGGGTCGGATAATTACTTCGATAATTATTCGGTTGTATATATTTAGACTTGCAATAAGTATATATAAGTATGAGAAATAGAGTGTTTTGTAATAAGTTCCTTGATTTGAGTCAGACATGATTGTGAGAGGTACAGATCCAGGAAACAGATAATATAGTTTTCAAAGTCGAGCATCCGATTAATGGTTTGCAGGAGATTGTGAAATCGTCCTGATGAGATGGTTTGGATTCGGCTTGTGTTGTCGATGTCCCTTCTCTTAACTGTAAAGAGAATATTATTTCCTACAAGTAAAGTGTCAAAGAGTTTTCTGTTATTTAGATTGGAATGGACTGTGGGAGGAGTTGCAAGTCTAAAATCATAGAGGCTTGTATGGAAATTTAATTCGAATAGCTGTTCAATTATCGCCTGAATGTTAGACAGAGCTGTGAAAATTGTGAGTAGCTTAGGCGGAGCGCATTTTTTGAAAAAATTTTCCATGAAGTTCCAGTTTTAAATTTTCTACTATGTTATTTTACTGATATGTCTACTTGTCAGATGTGCTGTGTAGCTGTTAAAGCAGAGATCCCATACACACACACACACACACTCTCCACTTGCATTCCCAGAACTCATTTTCTGTTGCAAGCACATGTCCCACACACACACTCCCTACTCGTGTTCCCAGAACACATGGGTCGCAAAAGGTGACAATTTCGACCAACAGTTGGGCCACCGCCAATGATGATGAGGGTGCATACCTCAGTTGTCGTCTAGACGAAGGTCTCCTTGGAAACAATTTCCCTCAAACTATAGCATTATCTGCATATTTCCTGTCGGACGCGAGTGCTCTCATTTTAATGTGCAGCGACACAGCCGCCGGTTTACTGCTCTCTCAGAGTCACATTTAAACACAGCCTTGTCCCCACGCACAGGCCACGAAGCTGTGCACTCCTGTCCATTGCGTACGTTGAAACTCAGAGTTTTATTTTGACACTGTATATTATTTTTCGGAACCTTTTCGCTACTGTTGGTATAATATGTCCCATAGAAAGTGCCACAGAAAGTCGGGATAGTATGTAACAAAATATTTGTAGACCTACCATCTCCCTAAGTATTTAGGATTTTATATTTATTTTCTTCAGATGCTTTTTAATGATGAACTAAGTTTTGGCACAGAAAAACCTACATTTACAAAAGAGAAAATTTCGGTAGCGGAGGGGTGTTATAATTTAGTTACATACTCGTACTGTTGCAGCTTTCATCTCAACGAGATATCGTTCGGATAACAGACGACATCTTTTTGCTTCTTGGAATACAAATGATTACTTTCGTAAGTGGGTTTGAGCCAAGGACTACTATAAACAGGACGTGCACCGCCATGTAGCTGACTGCTGGAGCGGAGGCCAGTTCACTGCGTTCAGTTATCCTCCATCTGTCATAGTGTGAACATTGTTGTAGTCTGTCGCTCGTTTTGAATCGGAGATTGTTGTTTGTTTCGAAGCACATTGCTGCATTTCTAAGTGGATACTGTTTGTTTGCAAAGTTTATTGCTAATTATATGTATTAAAAATGCCGAACAAGTGAGGGGTTGTGAACTGTCGGGGTAATTACAATAAGGAGAACAGGCGCCGCACCATATCTTCAATGTGCCTGTTTCATGTCTGCCATCTCCAAAACTCACACTTCGCCCGACGAAAGCTGAAGACCAACAACTGAGGTATTTTCTTCAGAAGGATAAGATTACTTCATTTGATTTGATGCTTTCAAACCTGAACGTAACCTGCAGAAGCAGTACAAGAACTTGATTATTTCAAGATCGAAAGAAAGGCTTGTGTGTTTGTTCATGACCGACAACTTGAGTGAATGCAGCATTCACTGTTATATTTTATTTTTTTATTCTCTTTCTCTGATATGTAACGCCCGTTCATATTAAACACGATATATACAGATAACTGTAATAATGATTAAATTAAATCGATCATCGGCAAGCCATACCATACGGTCAACAAGTAATTAGAAAATACAATTTCAATTTAATAACAATCACAACTTTATGTTTTAAGTTTTCGCTCTCATAATTTTCCTTTTTCGGTCTTTCTCGGATGTTAAACATCCAATTCAGTTAAATGTAATGCTGTCAAGTCTAAGCTGTACCTAAAGAAAATATTTCGCTTATCACCTAAAATGCGTATAATACCAACCACGTCAGAATTTATATGTATCACCAATGATTACCTCTTAAGTCATCATTGAAAAATCGAAGTTTCATTTGTTTCCCCATGTATATTTAACGTTCGTTGTGTGATGTGAATGTTTACGTATACCCATAGGTACTGCTGTTCTATCATCTATGATACTATGCATAGAATACTTACCACTTAAGGATTTTATGATAAGGCATCTTTAAAAACCAATGCTGTTACATTTTTTATGTACCAACTTTATTGGAAATATACGTTTTTGTTTTGTTTGTTTGTCTGTGATTGTCGAAAACAAGCCCACTTTGTGTTCCCCACTAACGCTCAGTGCGTTCAAGAACGGCATTAGTACCACTGTTTAAGACACTTCATCC
The DNA here is from genome assembly GCA_006783055.1 of Trinorchestia longiramus. NCBI lineage: Eukaryota > Metazoa > Arthropoda > Malacostraca > Amphipoda > Talitridae > Trinorchestia > Trinorchestia longiramus. The sequence continues at coordinate 9,515 of VCRD01007357.1, forward strand.
CAACAATGGTTTTTGCTTCTATGTCTGTTTGTTTATATGCGTGAATGTTTGTATGTTTGGTTGTTTGCATTGGAAAAGGTTTAACTATAATCAATTTGTAAAGTCTAAAACTGCAGCAACTCGGCTTTCTATAAAGTGGCCACTAAGCTTATACAATAATACATGTTAAGTCCGGTTAAAATTGGTATTTCAAAGCATTACAGTGCTTTAAACCATTTAAAATTCACTGTAAAACCTTATTACCCCTTCTATTGCTTGAAAGAAGTAATTTTTGATCAATTTGTCCGATAGAAAATGTTATGTTACTAAGAATACAATGGCCTCCGCTACCGTAGTCAGCTACGCGGCGATGCACGTCCTGGTTATAGTAGTCCTTGGTTTGAGCGTTTATACTGATCATCCTACATCTTAGATTTCTATTTACATTTAATTTTTATGATTTATCAGTCTCTCACTTGGTTAGTGCAACTTGCTACTCCAAAATTAAGCAGTTCTCAGGCAATCTCTGGTGGTTACAGGGTAGCATTGACACGTCAGGTTTCAGTTCTGTAGCTTTGTGAGTAGAACCACACATCTCTGGCTCCATCTGAACTTGAAAGTGTTAATGGATAGTTTGTTTAATCTTGAGAGCGAATTATCTTCTCACAACATACTGTCTGGTGTGAGGTATAGCTGTTTAATTTTTACTGAAATGTCTACTTACTGGATATTGTCAGATGTGATGCATAGCTGTTTAAATTTTACTGAAATGTCTACTGTGTATGGTTAGGTGTGCTGCATAACTGTTTAATTTTGCACTGCTGTTCTGCTACTGACTCCACCTAAGCGAGACTGAGCTGGAGGCAAGCGAAACATTTTCTATCATCGATTTCACTACCGCGCACTCAACCAATTTTTTGCACCCAGCAATTACGGGTTGTGCTGGCCTAACAATTTGCACAAATTCATGCATAACATATGAGTTGTTTCTACGCATTAGGTCATGGTTGTCCACCAGAGCGTATTCCATGATTGAACATTTCTTCAAGTATTAGATTAATACAGCGCTCCTGAGTTGTAACAACCCACAACGTCATTGCAATCAAGTGGACTGGTTGAGGAGTTTACGTATTCGTGCGTCGCTGTGCGTGTGTCGTACACGAAACTTCCTCCGTCATCGCCTTCAGTTCCTGGAAGAGAGCGGCGAGCGCTGGATATAATATGCAGTTGCGCTGGCGGAGCCAGGGTTGCATGCAGCAGCGGGGTCTGGGCTCTAATGTTCGTGCACGCGCGTCGTCATGCAGACGAGTTGTCTCCAACCGGCCGTATTGAAGCTGTGGTGTCCCACAGACATACTCTAGATAAGTATCCATCAAAACAATGTTCAAAATAAGAGCAAAAATGTTCAGAATGACTGCCTTATAATGTGTTGCATTTATTCACAATCGATCTGCAGATGCTCTACGCCAAAATTGACTGCATAGTTTGGTCCCACTTAATAGTAAACAATATGACAAGACTTAGTTTCTGAAACATAAAGTTCCATGTGACCAGGCCTGCTAACTTAACACGTTTGTTGCGATGCGACCCACCGGTGGGTCACTTAGGTTAGGTTCTGTAATTTTTTCAGATCCTTCTAGTGACTATGCGTACAAAGTGAAGTTTTACACCAATCAGGCAATCGCAACAAACGTGTTAAATTTTGAACGTGAAATCCTGTGTTTGCGCCTGGTGCTGGTGCTCGGTTGTTCCCTATCAGTCCGGTGGTGCTTTCCAACCAACTCTGTGGTGTTTTGGACTCAAAAATTGAGTCTTTCAAACTTGCAAAGTATTTTTTGTGCAGTTTTTTATTGTACAACCTTGTATCTCACAAGCACTCGCCGTGGCTCATAGTAAACTGGTTCTTTGCAGGGTATCTTATAAGACTCAATTTTGTCGTCGTAGTACTTCTGAACGATTATTCGTTAAACATGTCAAACAATTGCCACCCTAGATTTTGGAAATAAAATCTAGTTTATGAAACTAACTGAAAAGATTAAGAGGAGGCGTAAATGATGTGATTACCAACTAAACTATTGAAATTGTTTAACCTGAACATCCACAAATATTGTTGGTTATTTTCAGGTTACGGAAGTGTTTTTTAAATAGGTCGTAACCAAGGACTACTATAAACAGGACGTGCACGGTCATATAGTGGCCTACGTTAACGAAGGCCAGTTCACTGAGCTCAGTTAGTCACCATCTGTCACAGTGCACATTGTCGAAAGAGCAGTCTGAGAGACAGAAGTGACTTGATGTTCTTCCACCTCGTGAAAACTTTGTTGTTAATCCAGACAAGTTTTTCATTTATGAGATACACTGGGGTGCTGACCCACTTTTGATCAAATTGCATGGTGGTTCTATGCAACTTAGAATCCCTCCCAGTATCTTCAATGTGCCTGCTTCATGTCTGCCATCTCCAAAACCTGCACCTAGCCCGGCGAAAGTGGAAGACAAACAACTGAGGTATTTTCTTCAGAAGGATAAGATTACTTCATTTGATGCTTTCAAACCTGAACGTAACCTGCAGAAGCAGTACAAGAACTTGATTATTTCAAGATCGAAAGAAAGGCTTCTTTGTTTGTACATGACCGACGACTTCAGTGAGTGCAGCCTGTGTGTGATTGTCGAAAACAATCCCACTTTGTGTTCCCCACTAACTCTCTGTGCGTTCAAGAACGGCATTAGTGTACCACTGTTTAAGATACTTCATCTCAACAATGGTTTGAGATCGTATACTCAGTTCGATGAAACTGTGCGCTTGGCAATGAACTATGACATCCCGTTTGACAAAACTATCCAAAATGTTGTCACTCTTCTTCAAGCTTACACATCAGCCTGTGTCGACGCCGAGAAGGAGAAAAAGTTGGTATTTTTGACACGTCAGTTCTAACTTTTATCACAGAAACAGTTTTCCATTAATGATTATTATTTTGCTCTTCAATCATACCCAAAGTGTAATTATGAACAGCTCAGAGACTTTTTGGTGCTGCCATGCAAACGCAAGCTGCAGTACATCACTTCATTTATTGACAAGGACCAGGTGCTGAGGGTAACATTTGACAAAGTCCAGACTCTGCAGCAGAAGAATGTGTTTCTCTTGGTAGATGAAGTACAGATTCGCCTGAATACAGAAGAATGTAGTCCTTCTTCAGACCTCTAAAGAAAGCCCGGTTGGCTGACTAATCGCTGCAGTTTGGTAGGTTTTTGCTTCTATGTCTGTTTGTTTATTTGCATGGATGTTTGTATGTTTGGTTGTTTACATTGGACAAGGTTTAACTATAATCCATTTTGTAAAGTCTAAAACTGCAGCAACTTGGCTTTGTATAAAGTGGCCACTAAGCTCGTACTATAATACATTTTAAGTCCGGCTAAAATTGGTATTTCAATCTATTACAGTGCTCTAAACCATTTAAAATTCACTGTAAAACCTTATTATCCTTTCTATTACTTGAAAGAAGTAATTTTTTATTAATTTGTCCAATAGAAAATGTTATGTTACCAAGAATGCAATGGCCTCCGCTGGCGTAGTCCACTATACGGCCGTGCACGTCCTGTTTATAGTAGTCCTTGGTCGTAACAAATATTTGTTCGAAGGTCAGTGTGTTCTTCGGATATAAACAATCATATTAAAGTCTCTAAAATCAAGGATTACGTGTCTTAATTTATTTTAGAATAGAATAGAATAGAATACAATGAGGCTATAGGAACGAACCTTCTGGTCCATTCTTGGGTCGAATAATTACTTCGATAATTATTCGGTTGTTAACCCAAGTCACATGCCGTATTTCTAGCCGCATCAACAATGTCGGCAGCGGGATTCGAACCCGGGTCTTCCCGCTCGCAAGCAGGTTCGCTCACCAGTCGACCAAGCTGGTGATTTTAGCGATGAAGATCTTGTTATAAAATGTAGATAATTTTAACGAAGAAAACAAGGTAAGTGAACGAACACATCATTTATGCTCAATTTTCTCAAGACGGGTATGCGATTAGTTCATAATCCAGCCCAGCAGGAAAATTTACCTGTTGATATTAAACATGCTTGGCTGGCCAAAAAATGTTGTGAAAGGAACTCCAGTGTTCAGCTTGTAGTAGCGGACTGAAGGCAAACCTGTGAATTTGTTGATAATCTTATGGCTTATACTAAATCATCATCGTTCATGGATTTCACACGGGGCTTCGCTTTTCAAACTTAACTGTTAATAAAAGCCATCTGCAAGTCAGCTTGCAAAAAAATCCCATGACATAAGGTTATCTTCATAGAAAAGAAAACATGAGCTACGAAGTGAAGGTAGGCTTGACTCAATTTCTGAGTCACAGAAATGAATACATTCTCAAAGTTGACTGTGGAGTACAAAGCTGGTTTAGTGAATGTAGACATTCAGATGAGGAACGTTTGGATTGTGTTGGAAATGTTGGGTTATGTTCTTTTGAAAGCGATGTTGAGCAGCGGCTGAACGAGCGATGCGCTGTAAACACATACATATATTGAGGAAGAGACAACACAACCAGCCACGGTGTAGGAGCTTGTGACCTGACAAATGCTATTGACCGCCTGAAAAATAATATAGATTTGTTCCTTGTATGCGCGTTACACAAAGACGTCATCGGCTGTGATCGAGCTTCGATGCATTTTGTCAGCATCACGTCTTGAAACGTCATCACACTTACTGAATCAAAGTGTCTTATTCATTCGAATTTTGGACGAACATTTATTTCTTAATAGTGACAAGGAAATAATACCACATACCTCTAGGTGGCGTGTTTTGCTTGATTTGAGACATTGTGTTCGGGTTTCTTATTAATATGTATTGTGCATGGCGTTTCAAAACAGCCTGCAATCTGTGTAGTTAAATTTTACGCAAGGATAAATGAAACGTCAGTACTTACAAATGAAATCCAAGCAACTTGCATCAATTCCTTACACTGAAAGTCGGTTCTCTTTGCGTATCGTTGCTGTTCGTGGAAGCTCAATGCATAGCTTCCATTAAATAGTACACTTATTTTTGGATTGCGTGCTAACTGTTCGGTGATTTATTTTTGCCTTAACTTGCAGTGGAGCTGCTGGCTGCCTATGTTTTGAAACTTTCTCCTTTTCTTCTAGAGTTAATCACAAAATTCCATGGCTACATTTTTCTTACGAGGTCCCTTGAAACTCGCATTGCAGGATGGTCTATAAACATGGCACTTTTTAAAAAACAGTATAGCAGTCAAAGTTTTTTTTTTAAATATGAAGTGTTTTCAGCATGTCAATGCTGCGAACTTAGCAATGCTACCGAAAATCCTGCACCTGTAGAGGTATTTGATTTATAACCTACCCTGCGCATGAAAAGTTTCAGCACGTGTGGCAGTAGAGCTTTTTCTATCTATTGCTCAAAGTTGTGGAACGGCCGCTTGAGGATATTTAAGTACTCAATTTTCGCTCTTAGTTGTACACTAGTAGACCCACACGTGAAAAATTTGCGTATTTTTTACTGATTTTTTTCGTTTGATTTACCAGTGGATGCGGGTTTTATGAAGGAGTTTCCACATTGAATGATGTGCCTTTGTTATCCACAATACAATGCTTATAATACATGTATACGCTACCGAATTTTCTCCTATCTAAATCCTAAAGAGCGTGAAAAAGAGACGTAACAAGCAAGCAAGTTACAAACTGTGTATTTACATATATAATAGACAATGTATCTCCATATCTCTCTCTCTCTCTCTCTCTCTCTCTCTCTCTCTCTCTCTCTCTCTCTCTCTCTCTCTCTCTCTCTCTCTCTCTGTGTTTGTGTGTTCATCCCATTACTTCTTGTCTATTACTCAAAATACATTATTGAACTGAAATCCGAACGGGTGCGCATGTATTTTAAGCATTGTATTGTGGATACCAAAGGCGCTGGATCGCAATAAAATACTTCATTTTTCCGTTATTAGCTTTCTTCTCTTACATGGCTATGTTATCGGTAGAAAAGATAGAGAATAGAAGTTCTGTATATATTAATGAAAAATATTCAGATTCTGATAGTACCACGGGTAAAACTGAAAAATGTATTTATTTTATAGATCCTTAATTTTATCACTTTTAAATCAAGGAATTTGAACGGGTACTATCTGGGCCATGTTATCGGTAGATAAGATACAGAATGGAAGTTCTGCATATATTTATGAAAAGTATTCATTTAAAACCCAATAAGTCGTCGTAAATCTTTAATACATTAATCTTTATAATATTAAATTACAAATTAGTCGAATCTAAATGCTGGAATTTTCACGTTAACTGTCTAGTTATTTACAGTGGAATACACTTTGTTGCTTGCTTGCTTGATTGGTCCGTCTCTGTTATTGAATTCGGTTACTGAATAACAAGATGAGATACCATGGAATTTCATCCCTGAATTACGATGGCAAATATAGTTCCTGGAATATATGCACATAAGTTGAAATACTTCATTCTGAAATAAACTGTTATCTTATGTTAAGTATTGACTTCTCAATGGAACGGGTATACATGTATTGTAAGCATTGTATTGTGGATACCAAAGGCACATCTTTCAATGTGGAAATTCCTTCTCAAAGCCTGCGTGCATGAGCAAATAAAACGAAAAATTCAGTAAAAAACACGTGAATTTTTTCACTTGTGGGCCTAGTAGTGTTTAATATTGATTACATCGCTCGTATTATAGTCCAATTTTCCAGTCACAAAGCACTGACAAGAGCTTTGATGTATCCATCAGCTCGTCCACTGTAATCGTGTCGCTTACAGCAGTTCTTGTGTACAAGCGATGGACGACGCTCGTGCGTACGCCTTTTTCATGTCTCTGGAGTATAGCATACGTTTACCGTTGTTACCATGCGGGCCGCTTCGAATAGAAAAAAAACATTCGTGCATGACTATAATTTTGAGGTCTAGACGTCCATATTTGAGACTGTGGTTTGTGTCTCTGTTGCTGCTGAGGACTGCCTCGATGTAGCTGAACCATGATCTGTAATTTGCCGCTCGCCAGACCCTAGAAGGCTGGAGGCTGTCTCGCCTGATCCACTCTTGCGGGTTGTCACTTGAAAATTCCAGCTATAATTCTTGATGTGAGGCCCGGGCGTGTACGTCTGTGACTCTGTTGTTCTGTGGTAGCTTAGGTTCTGTTTTGATACATGCCCCGCTGTTCACTGCTCCTGTCCAGGTCTCCGACTCCGACTATCTTGCCTCTTGTTTCGTGAAATGTTTGTGAACTTGACAAAAACTCTGTTGTGTTTCCGGGAACTGCTAAAAAAAGTGCATGCATCTGTATGAGTGTATTCGAGTATACTGTATATGGCTATTTATTATTATTTGAAACGTAAATGACCAAAACGAAGTTATTTTCATCACATTCTTCATGTATATGCAGACTTGTAATGAATTCCACAGTTCTAGAACACCGAACCAAATATACGAAATTTGATGCAAAGTTATTCGCCCTGAAAACTTGATTTTGATCTCGGACAGGCTTGACGCTCTGTCTTTATAGCTTGTTCAGCTCCCAAATTCCAGGCAATTCCATTGAGAGACTTGTTTGGTAAGCGAAACCGAATTTTTTATTTCCCACTTCCTAACTCGCGGTTTTGGAAATTGATTTGCTAAAAAGGGCCACTAAAGCGCGGGACGTTGGACTAACCCTCACGTAATGTAATTTTTTTTAAGAGTAAGAAAGAATTAATTCAAAAGAAGGATTCTTTAGCGCATGACTGTTTATGTTCCACTGCAGTGCTAGGGACAATTCTCGTGCCCAGCGTGTTCACAGGATAGTGCACTGACAAGGTGAAGGTGGTGAGGTGAACGTGTGTGCTTCCATGATCCTCTACTGCAGTTATACTGAGCCTCTATAGTCCACACTGACTAGTTCAGGTGTCAACGCTTCATCCCAAGTATATGTATATTTCTTCTGCTTTCATTAAATTCAAACTTAAATCCCATCCGAGAGCTTGCTTGGATCGTAAGAATGAAGCTCAACTTAGTAAAAGCGTTTTGATTCAGTATTGGGATATCAGGTAATGTAGAGATGAGCGTCGAAGTGTTTTTATAACGCTTGGCTAGGCTCACTTGCCATCATATCAAGTCTTGTGCGGGACATGTGCTACCATTGAATTCTAATCCCACTCATGCAGTTCTTCTTCGCTCGAAAAATAAGTCAGTAGTAATTTAAATCTAATATAAACTTCAACACATGACGCCTTCATTGTTCACTGACGTACATGTGATAAGAGAGACTCAATGCTTAGCATTGGAGAATTTCAATGTTATTGGTAATGCTATGCATTCTTAATACTTTATTTTCTCTACTGAATTCGACTAAAATGTCATCTAAAGATTTTTGACGGCAAAACTAAGGTAATTATTTTGAAATAAGATGAATTGGCTACTTTAGTGCTTAGTAAGCTGGGGCTCAGAGAATACGCTGTGGGATGGAAATTTGACGGATCAGGTACCAGATTCAACAGAACTATGCAAGCAAATCTCCGTAATATATTTGCGTTAACTTTAATAAGCAAAATTTTATCCAAAGCCTAAAGTAAATATAAAGTAGGGAAACGATAAATAAATAAAATAATTAGTTACGAGGAGTGAAATGGGATTTGTGATAACATTGCTGTCGTGATGCTGCCGCTTTTGTGGCAGAGGCCGTACATTGAGGGACGGAAAGACAACAGTTGTTTTCCTGTGCGTGTGTTGGACTGGATTTTGGAGTATACGATGAGCAAGTTATATATTGGCGGTATCCGAAGAGAAGTCATATGTTTATATCTTGGATATATGATGGGAAAGTTCTTTCGTTATGATTCATAGCTTCTGTTAGTCATAAGGACTATGTATGTTCATACACACGGACATAGAGGTAGGACGGACAAATATACATTTGATTCGCTTGTGCGTAAAAATTTTATTCGTACCAAAATGAGTACTTGTGCTTGTTGAATTAGTATGAAGTATTTTGCTCGAGAAGTAAATGTTGAAATAGGATGTGTATTTATGTTCTGCCTCTACCAATCATCTAACTTGCCCCACTTCTTCTCCTTCCCCCTTCCCTCTCTTTTCCTCCTCCCACCCCCTCTCTCTCTTTTTTTTCCTCCTCCCACTCTCTCTCCTTCTCACTCTCCCTCCCTCTTCCTATTCTCTTTCCCTCTCCCTTTACCATATCTTTCCCCCTTGCCTTCTTCCATCTTTCCTCATCTTCTCTATGACCACCCTTTTCTTCTGCGATAGAGGAGGGGTTGTGCCTTTGTATACGATGGACTTCTGCTTAAATATTGGCCTAATTGTTATGCCCTCACACACCAGGTAGATGTCTGTCTGTTGTGCCCTCACACATTAGGTG
>VCRD01007359.1:0-21858 GCA_006783055.1 Trinorchestia longiramus
CACACCTGGAATACAGTCACACCTGGAATACAGTCACACCTGGAACAGTCACCACACACAGGCAGCACAGGTACCACAGTCACCACCTCACCGTGGTATGTGTACTGCGTGTTGATGCAGAACTTGCCAGGGTCGTATTCGTTGGGCATTTTTGCCACCGTGAACCACCGACCCGCGAACTGCAACAAAATTTAGCCATTCAAGGGACTACAACATCTACGACCAGAGCGAAAATCTGATGAACACAGCAAAAATGTCTAACACAAACAATTGGAAACATATGGAGAAGATAAAGTTTGTCTTATTAGTAGGAAAAGGTTTATCCAAACTGATAGCTTGACAGTTTAGGAAATTGACACTACTAGAGAAGTTGACTACAGGCTCAACTTTATAGCTGTTATAGCAGAGTTTAATGATATAAATTAATACGGAATTAAAATGTTGATGACACATTACCACAAATCATATCTTAAAAGAACAGTTTCAAAATTTCGAGCGTACTTTCAGCACGTACTAATGGGTCACCAAATACTGGGTCAAGAAAATCTAATGGGTTGCCATATACTAATGGGTCACGAAATACTAATGGGTTGCCTAATACTAAAGGGTCACCAAATAGTTATTTGTCACCAAATACTAAAGGGTCAATGAATACTCATGGTTTGCCAAATATAAATGGGTCACCAAATACTAATGGGTCACCAAATACAAATGGATCATCTAATATTAATGGGTCACCAAATACTAAAGATTCACCCAATAGTTATAGGTCACCACATATTAATGGGTCATGAAATACTAATGGGTGGCCAAATACTAATGGGTCACTATGTCACTAATGGGTCTCCAAATACTAATGGATCACTAATAAGTTATGGGCCACCAATTAGTTATGGGCCACCAAATACTAATGGGTCACTAGCCACTAAGTCACCCATGATGTACATCAGTCGTGTGGGGGGGGAGGGGAGTACAGTCACATTTGTGTCGGTGATAGTAGTGAAGATCTTACATTTGATTTGATATAGGCTACATATAGTCAGATCTAAAAAGCAGTAACCATACGAGTATACATTCATTTATTCATTTCTGAAGGCAGACGTGGTCATAGTGATAGTTTGATGTAACTATTAACGAATATTAGAAGAAAATGCATAGTAAACAGCTTGATCCATTACAGTACCATGCAATCATGTCGTTGCGTCAAGGAAACAACGCAATACTAAAAGTTTTCTCAGATTCGTCATTTGAAGAAAATTTACCAGAATTATATTTCAGTTTTGATTATTATTTTTCGATTTTTAATTTGTGTTCTTATTTAAAAATTATGAATAAATATTCTTATTTTGAAACTCGTTAATATATATATCAGGTTGTCCAGAAAGTTCATGCCAATTTTTGAAGGAGAGAAAAAGTTCAATATAGATAAGCCAATACATTTTTAATCAATCAAATACGAACCATTTTGTTGCACAAAGTGTTTCCATCTTTCTTCTGGCTAGAAAATACTCTCATCGCAGAATTGAGGTAGTTTTATGCCAAAGAATTCATCAGGGCATCTTTCTAGGTCATCAAAGAAATTAAAACTTTTATCATTAAGACTATTGTATTGAGACCGAAATAAATGATCATCCGAAGGAGCAATATCTGGTGAATATGGAAGGTGGGATTACACACCCCAGTCAAGCTGCAGCAATTTTTGACAGGTTTCAAAAGAAACGTGTGGTCTGGCATTAACCTGATGGATCACTGTAAACTCGTATATTTCTCTGGTTGCGTGTGATGGATTTTCCCTCTATGGAAATAGAAAAGCATCAGGTGTGCTCTAAATGGAGGTGTAGTTCAAATTTGACTTTCCAAACTCAATCATGTTCTTAATAAGTCGAAAGATGAACTACTAAAAATCGGCACGAACTTTCCGGACAACCCAATAGTATTTTATTTTGAAATTTTTATTCGAATATTCGAATTTTCTTAATTTGCATTCATTTTTAGGGTTTGATTCGTACAGTAGAAAAAGGACTACAACAGAATAAGGAAAACTAATTTTCCCCCAATAATAAGTAATGATCACCACTTGATGGTGGTAATTATTGAGTAAATGTGAACGCATTACAAGCTCCCTACGCGCATGTCCGCGCGTACGTCCACACGCACATCCACGCAAGATTTCTATTATTTCTCAAAATATTATTGCATCAAATGTTTTGTAAATGTTTCTCTATGAGAAAGCAACGATTTTTTAGGGAAACAATTAGAAAAATTAACTGAAGATAGTTGCTAACTTCTAAAAAGATTCAATTAAGCCATCAATCGTCGCTTCAAGTAAGGTTCTTTAATTACATTGCACTCTATTATCAACATCTAAATATATAATCGACTATGTACCTCCATCTCTCTCTCTCTCTCTGTATCTGTGTGTGACCGTCCCATTACTTCCTTTCTATTTCTGAAGAAAAATTATTGAACTGAAATCAGAACGGGTATGCATGTATTACAAGCATTGTATTGTGGATACAAAAGGCGTCGGATCATTATAAAATACTCCATTTGTCCTTACTCTGACAGTACCACGGGTAAAACTGGAAATTATATATTATTTCAGAGATCGTTAATTTTATTATTTCAAACTGATGAATTTCAACGGGTACTAATGGACCATGTTATCGGTAGATAAGATACAGAATAGAAGATCTATAAATATTAATGAAAAATATTTGTTCAAAGCACAATGATTCGACGTCAATCTTTAATACATTAGTCTTTATAATAAATCAAACTCAGTAAAATCTAACCCGTGAAAATTCAACGGGAATTGTCTAGTTCTTTTAATGTATGATGACTGAGTTTGTCAACTCGAAATGGGCACTTCACTTCAACACTCATATCTTCAGAACAAGTCTTGGGAATGCTGTATGATGAACAATCACTCACAGGCATCATTATTTATGCCAGCAACCTCAAGTTCTTAATTTAAGACGGGAAAAATAATTCTCTGAATTACGCAAAGTGATTATTTTTTCCGTATCCTACCTACAATGAACGGCGCAAAATTTGATGGCGCGCATTTCTTTTAGAATTGAAAGCAATGCTATTTTTTTCAACTGAACCAGACTGGACGCAGAAATTAGTGTACCGGTTCATTAAAATTGATGTATCATTACTTGTTTACTTTTTTCGTTAATTAACGAATTATTTATTGGTTTTTATCATTTACGGCATATATGAAAATACCTAATTCTAAATAAATTGGCTTCGTGAACTCCATTAAGTTATGCACTTCTACTTAACAAGGCATTATTGTACATTCAGTAGGATTATCACTCTTGAGAATTAGAATTAAAAGCTTGAAACTGTTCTCAGACGAAATGGAGGTCACAAAAACAGAAGAGGTATTCAATATGATGATCATCCTCTAACAGCATGCAAACACACACACGCAGACGCAAGTTTGAGCACAATGTACCCATTCATATGCAGTTCTCCTGCGGCGCAAACGGATCAAACCCCAACTGAAGCCATAGCATGCGTTTACACAATCCACCTCATGATTTGCAGTTCTGCGGTACAAACGGATCATACTGCGACTGTGGCATTAACATATTTTTACATACTGCGTCTGTGTAAAAAGCTTCCACTGAAGTCGAGTGATTGGCAGTCTGTGCTTGTGCTGGGTAGGTTCCTAGTTCGAGTCCCCACGCAACACTCAAATTTGTCCTGCTTACGACACAAGGGGCCAGGAAGACTGATTATTTCCTGAAAATTCCAGTTCATCCCCACGTGGCACTACGAGCCTCAACCTCAAGTCACAACACAGAAGGACGGGAACAGTCGCTGGGAGCATCATCACTAGTCTATCTATTAAGAATTAAAAACGTATGTATTCATTGTACGCTTCATTAAAAATGAAGAATCGTTGATCAATAAGTGATCTATTCAGCTTCGGTGCAAACGGATCAGATCAAGGTTGTTGACTTGCGTCTCCACGGACAGAGTCGTAAGATCACCTTGAATAAATATAGTCTCGAGGAGGCTGTAGCCGAGTGCAACAAGTTTTTCCTTGCCCTTGGTCTCACCCCTGAGCAGCGGCAGTGTTCATGCACAACTGGAACTGGTTATTCATGCTAGAAACTCGTGTTAAGACTACTTATCACTACTGCTAGGTTTGGTAAAATGTGACTTCTAATTTGAAGTTGCGTCTTGAATCTTTTTACAATCATTGTCGTCATTAAAGTATCGACTTAACGAACATAGAATGACTGAATTTTTTTGTGAGCTTATACAGGGTGGCCCATAAGTAAGGTACCTTTTTAAAACTATTATAGCTATAAAACTACAAATAATAAAGAGATTTGGTTAATTCAGAATGAATGAGTAGATTTCAAAGTTTTCTACCAGCGTATCAAGTCTACCGACAGTCACAACATATTGCCCAAAAAATTCATAAAATCTACCCCACAAATAAATCGCTACGCAATGGAACAACGAGCAAAAATAGTGGAGCTTTACTTCCGATGTAATTGTTTCGTTACTGCAATTCAGAGGAATTACAGGAATATTGATGGTATTGAAAGAAGTCCTTCGAAGTTTCAGTCCATTTTTTGGTATAATGGATACGTGTCACGGCATGTATCCATGTTTTTATGAAAATCTGAGAAATAGTTCACGTACTGTGTGTCTACATTCAGTGAAAATTTCAAAAAAATTGATTCGTATTTTGTGAAAATTTGGAAGTTCTAACCCCTGCTAGAACTGCTATATATATAGGCTATGAGTGATCTTCCATTCAGTCAAAAAATGACTTACTTAATATGACACACTTACAATACCTGGGGTCGTGCTAATCCACACTGCTGTGCTGAGTCAAGGTTTAAGCGAATGGAACAAATGTCAAGACCGCCACTTTTATACTCTGCCAAAAAAAAAACACGCAGCAGGTTCAGTCTAAGGCCACTTTTTTGTGTTTCAATTGGTTTGATGCGATCAGACATTTAAAAAAGTGTTACTAAATTCTTCCACTGGCAGAGTTGATGGAGGAGGGCAGGGTTGCAAGGTATTCCATAAAACAGGGACTAACTTATTTTCTACACCGGAACAGTCTACGATTCACAAAAATATTGAATCCCAAAGTACCAAAACGATTAAAAAATAAGATGTTTGGGTGTATGTCTTGCATTTAACTACCAAAACTTCGTAATTTGTTCATATTGTGAAGTAGAGACAGCTCAAACACTCTCCTACAAATCTATTAAGGGCGTTCGAAGTTCACGTAGGCATAGGTCACGTAAAATGTTTGGGGTGTTGCTTTGCGATTCTGAAGAATGGCTTTGTGCATAAATTTTTATTCTTTGAATGAATCGGGGGATAACTTACGACGATTTTTTCACCTCTGCTCTTTAATCATATTTGAGACGTATATTTGCACCTCTTCATCTATGACGTAGAAGTGAACAAATTCCGAATTCAAAGATAGGCATACGCGCATGACAACACTAAAAAGACTAAGATAAGAATCAACCGTATTGTTTATGAAGTATAAGATTTAAAATATCTAGGAATTTATACTCCGAGCTCTCTTTATTGAGTTCCAGCTAGGAATGCACATTACAAATATTCATAATTTTTAACGAGTGGTGAACATAAACCTGGGTTTTCTGACCCAATTAATATGTTGTTAATGAGCTTGTCATTAAGTGTCTGTAAGGAGACGTCTACCGTGATCTCTATAGTCTGTCGAGCTTTTATCAAATTGAGGAGCAACAGAAAACGATATGCTAGCCCTCTACCGCTGTATGTCACTCACAGGGAACATGGGAAATAATCGAAATAATGCTTACATTATTGGCAGTAGGAACGTCATGCCAATTGTCTCTGACAGAGAACAAGTTACTGTTGTCGTACAAACAGCAACAATCCGAACAAATATTGTCATAGGCGCTCAGTGGCATTGAAGTTGTTCTGGAGTGTGGACTGCATGATATCATAATTCAGGTGATGGAGGGTTAATTTGACTCTACACAGACCACAGTCGTCCCTGAAGTACATTAGAAGTAATTCAGTTTAGTATTATATTCTAAATTTTTCGTTCAAAAGTTGGGTAAAATTACCTACATGGAAACACACGAAATGTATTGCGTATAATACGAGGGAAGACTTGCGTAATATTTTGTTAAGTGAAAAAAGTCACTTCGTCTCTGAAAGATACATGGAACATTGCACAGTAAACATATCAAATGACTTTGTGATGACTTTTGTCATATAAAAGTCAATGCTGATGGTATACTAAAACGTTAAAGATAGGAAACTGGATAGAATCACACCTGGCAAGTGCAGTAATTCGTTAGTGGCAGAGTTACATAGATTCAGAGTCAGGTATTATTTATATGTATGATGTACTCACCTTAGCCAAGTCCAGGCCGGGCTGCACCGCTATATCACTGCAGGACCCCCACTGCAAGAAGCTGGGGGGTGTGAGGAACCCACGTGTGGGCGTCACCGCCAGTACCACGAACACGAACACTGCGTGCATTATTGTGTAGCTCACGCACCACGCACTACGCATTTAGTCACTGTTCCTAGTAGGTGCAAATCAGCGCACGTGGTAGACACTAGTCAGAGCGCGTGGTAGACACTAGTCAGAGCGCGTGGTAGACACTAGTCAGAGCGCGTGGTAGATGCAAGTCAGCGCACGTGGTAGACACTAGTCAGCGCACGTGGTAGATGCAAGTCAGCGCGTGTGGTAGATGCAAGTCAGCGCGTGTGGTAGATGCAAGTCAGCGCACGTGGTAGACACTAGTCAGCGCGCGTGGTAGATGCAAGTCAGTGCGCGTGGTAGACACTAGTCAGCGCGCGTGGTAAATGCAAGTCAGCGCACGTGGTAAATGCAAGTCAGCGCACGTGGTAGATGCAAGTCAGCGGAGGTCACTTGCTGCAGCACGAGCAGAAATCAGCAGCTAGGAGTGGAGGTGAGAATTTAATGCATGTATGTTTCAGTGCTAGGTCTGTGTCACAGGATACTGCTCAGATTATATCTGATCAGTTTCTGAACTCGGCGTGTAAAAGTGACACAGATAGAATAAATGTTTTGAACAAAATGCTCGTTTCAAGTCTGCTTTATGTACCTATACGTGTGAATTGTCTTTTGTGAAATTATCAAGCACAGTGCAACATTAAAAAGGCTTCAATAATGTCAGATTGCCTTTTTATAAGTGCTTACAATTTTGTATAGAAATGATTGAACCCAAAACTATTTCTCCGATAGACTTTGACAAGTTCAGGTGATATATTAATTTTTTATGCTTTAGTATATCATACACGGCAACAATCTACACTGAATCAAGCTGTTTTCTGCAATGAGAAAGTCAAATGAAAATATTGTTAAACACTGACGTCTATACATAGGACACCAATATTTCCAATGATTGCCAATCATTGTGTATATAATTATGTCATTATGTGTTTTCCTGTGGAAAACATTCCACATTAATAATAATACAAACTAACTATTAATACAAGTTCAGAAAAACTTATTCCATTTATTTTCTCTAGTTATAAAATTACTGGCTTCCAACATTCAAATCTAGATTATGTATATGTGATTTGCAGGTATTTACGAAAGACTTGGAAACCACTTATTTTCAAACATTAGGGTGGTCCTTATTTTTCCAGAAATTTAAAGGGTCCCTGTGACTTCAAATGTTCATTTTGAGGTAAAAAAAACTGTGTCTGAATTATTAAAGCGATCAAACTATGATTCTAAATTGCTCAGCACTGCTTGAATAATTAATTGTCTGATCACTTTAATAATCAAGAAGCAGTACTTTTTTTCACTCAAAACGAACATTTCAAAGCGCCGAGACGCTTTAAATACGTGAAAAAATGAGGACCATCTAAGAAACATTTTGGCCACCTTTGAAATTCTTCATTTACAATAGAAGCTACTATCAATAAATCGACGTATTTATATTATGTTATAATGAATCGATTTGTTTCAAGATCTACAGCAAGAGAATCAATGACCATTCTGAAAGAAATTTTTCCTCATCGAATAATTTTGCGCTGGGGTGACGATTTTTTATCTTGGGTTATTTGGAGGGAAAAGTTTACATTGAAAAACCCGATACTTTACTAAAATTAAAACTCAAAATTATTCGGAAAACTATCAGGATAACTCCAGGGATATTCAGTACATTAATGGGAAGCATCATCAAAAGAGTACATGTCTGTTTGAACAATAACAGACTTTTAAAAGATATTATGTTACACAATTATTAATTAAACTTTAAGATCTCTATCATTCACAAAGATTTCAATCTTTTTACATTTCATACTTTTTGTTAATAATTTTCTGAAAGAGGGAGCTACTTTTGGGCTTCCTTATATAAGGTGACGCAAAAAAGTTCACAGAAATATTATTATTATTTAATGCCATCTACAATAATAATTGCACACATTAGAAAGCTGTCAGATAGATATATAGATAGATGGAGAGATAGATAGACAAATAAATAGATAAATACTAGATAAAAACATTTATATTATGCATGTAATTGGTATGATAGATTTCAATCAATAGTAGGAACAATAACATTTCGGTTAGCATTTTTTGAGGGCACTCAGTAGAAACTCATAGTAAAACAGAAATTTTTGACAGTTAACTTACATAAATCAAAAATATGAGATCAATAGAGTAGTATATTGGTATACGAGTTAAATTAGTTCTGTAACTTAGTTCGTAAGTCAATTCACTCATATGTCAAATTAAGCTTCACCGTTGAAATGAACTGAAGTAGATTTAATGTGCTTCAGCCCACAAACAAAACAAGCATAGTACGGGTCTCTTCACATATGTATTATAGTCTATGACACTATCTCTCCTGCCAACTCGTTTTCTTTTACCTACACCAGCAGAAGCTTTTTTTATCTCTTCATGTGTTTGTACTTAATTGGGGCAAAATTGTTGTTCCTGTCGCTGGTGTTGTACTTATGATTTGATTCTTTTATGTAAAAATGCTAAAAATTGTAGATGTGCTACGGTCATACTGCCTCGCTGGTTCAAGTAATTAACCTCATATTTTAATTATTTTTTATTTTACGTTTGCGTATAGGTATCATTCTCTTTTTCCTTCTCACCACTGTTCTTCACACTCTTTTACCCAATTTTTTTAGCGCCGTAACATCACAACCAAAAAGGTGAGTAAATATAGTAAAATTCCTTTTAACCGGTACTTGCAATTGATATTGTTTTTCTATTATGTCTAGCGTGTCTATGACTTGTTTGTGGATACTTGGGTGATATAATAGGAGGTTTAAATGAGATTTTAATGCATTTTTAAGGGATCGCCTGAAATAACGGCATTTTTTATTAACCGGCGACTGCAAAGGTCCAATGGGTGCCAGTTAAAAAGACTTGCACTGTAATGTGAAAATGCTAAAGAACGAGCATGGTGTACCAGACTTGACTTGCTGGATGGCAAACTCATAGATGCTGGATTGAAGCACCATCTAGCGGCAGCATCCCAAAGCACGATTCGTGTTTCAAAGTTTTGCTTGCATCATAAGTAAACGTAATTAAATCGTGGCTCGTATATAAAAACTAGTATCTAAGGTTTCTCGTATCTCAGGGCACTACTGAATTTAAAGCTCTCATGAAGTATTTTAAAATCCTGTTATAAGTTGAATTTTTGTACTTGCAAGGCAAAAAAGAATGAAGTTATCTTAACTATATAACTTTATCGAACAAGTTTTTCTGCGCCAATTAAACAGGGACTAATGTGTCTGTCGCAATTTGTGAGGTGTTTGCATGAACACCTACGTGTAACTGTTTGCATGAAGTTTTGTCGACGTACCAGTGTTTGCATGTACAGTTTCCTTGAGGTGCCAGTGTTTGCATGTACAGTTTTGTCGATTGTCGACGTGCAAGTGTTTGCATGAACAGTTTTGTCCACTTGTAAGTGTTAACCTGGAACGGTGTTGTCGATTTGCAATATACTATTGAATTGTGCTGAGGAAAACCGTGTTATTTTTAGCGACACATTTAATTGTATTTTAACGGTAGATAACAAGCAAAAATGAGTATTTCTTCCTCAAAACTCATTTAAAATTTTATAATACTTCGGTTATTAATTATGAACATTTGATATACTGCATTTTTCAAGCAATGGAAAACATTTAAAAGTATACTATGAGAAGTACTCTTTGATAGCTCTATCCCACACTTTGATAGCTCTATCCTACTCTTTGATAGCTCTATCCCACTCTTTAATAGCTCTATCCCACTCTTCAACAGCTCTATCCCACTCTTTGATAGCTCTATCCTACTCTTTCATAGCTCTATCCTACTCTTCAACAGCTCTATCCCACTCTTCAATAGCTCTATTCCACTCTTTAATAGCTCTATCCTACTCTTTGATAGCTCTATCCTACTCTTTGATAGCACAATCCAATTCTCGAGAGAAGTAAGTGTTCTTACGAAAGACATGTGTACAGTACGCTATAGGCTGCAGCTGCACATCTAAACATTAGTTTCACATCTTAAATGGAACAAATCCTGGAATGGAAAGTAAACTCTTGTTCATGAAAAATCAATAGCAAAAGTGAATACATTCACAGCCTTCAGTCGTCAAATTTATGGTCTCTGGTGTAGTAACATAAATTTCATGGATCATCAGCACATCTCACTGAACAGTCAACGACGAAATTAAAAATTGCAACTTAAATTTCACTGCGACCCGTTTTTTTTCAAATTCAAGATTTTTGCCTTACTGCTTGGATGTCAACTATAACCTTGTGTTGTATGCTAATTCTTGAGAAATTAATGCTTTGTTGCAGTTTAAGATGTGCCTTGTTTTATCATTCTAAACCGTGCTTGAAAGGAAGAATGGTTTGTTTCTCTCTTATATCACCTACTATGTGTATGTAGAATACTTACCACGCAAGGATTTACTAGAGCGTCACCACTAGCTGTAAGATGTTAGCGTCAAGATTTGAAAACCCATTTCCTTGTTCTGTGAATTTCTACTCCGCTCTGAGTTGTATCTGAATAAAGCTGATTGATTTTCATTTGTCTATTTTTTACATGGACTCCATGATGTTAAGCATTTCGATATCACTTTACACTGTTGCTATATTCGATAATATTAGATACACTCTTATGCTTCAACAGAACAGACATCTGCTATGTTGAAACGCTTGGAAATAAATGAGCTACCTCATTTCCCAAGGAAAATCAAAAGTTTCCAAAGCAAGAAAATTTTCACTAAGGAAGGTTCATTGACCGTAGACCTCCACCACACGACGTAGGCAGGCCAGGTGCTTCCACCAAATGTATCGTGCGGCAACATAATTTCCTTTTTTCGAGACAAAATCTTTTGAAAAAAGGAAGTTGTGTTGCCGCACTCTGTACAGAGAGCGTGCTCCCAAGTTCGCTTCACACACCACTCTGTGGTTCACGCCCCTGAAGTCTTGTATTAAAGGGCTTGCTCTTCATAAAAAACAGCCTTGAAACCAATAGGATCAGGATGGCTCATCAGGTGTATTATCTACCCTGAAGCGCTCCCTAACACAATAAATTACGTAACAATAGCTGCCTTCTTCTCCAGCAATGACACTGCCCCTTCACTTAACGTGTGTGTGACAGTTATTGGCTTTACAAATATCAAATTCGAGTCTGGGTATTTGTCATTACAATGTTGTGTTATTTCAGGAGCGCAAGTGACGTAATTCCCTCAAATTACTCAACACTATTTATCTGTCGTGTTTTCAAGAGAAATTGAGTTATTACTTTGAATACCTTATCATTAGAAGCCTATATTTTTAGGTTCATTTCATTTCGCAAGGCCTAAATATAAGTAAAGATCAATTCCTCGTAAATCATGAGACTCTGGATGTAAAATTTACGTAAACTGAAACAAACTAAAGATCGGCTTATAATAAGACTAAATACAAAGCAGATATTTTTGCAAATAAGCTAGATGACCAAATAGATATGTATGAAGCTCAAAGTTCGCTGCTGATTCATTAACAGGAAGGAAATATCAATAATTTTCTACAAGCGTCAGCATGAATTAAGCTTTCACAGCTTAAAGCAGTTGATGGAATAGTGAAAATCACTTGCGGTAGAGCCTTCGCCTTATCCATATAACACAAACTTTGATATCAATCAACCAAACTTTTAATAACAATTATACAAACCACTAAATAGTCACAAAGTGACGTTCCGAAACAACCACGTTCACACTAAATGGTATCAATAAGCAGATTATTTTATTCAGCAACATCTGTTCCACTGGAAAGAATCTAAATTGAATTTCGTGAATAGATGAGAAAGAGAAATGAATATTGTTTTTTATGAAGGCAAGTGTAGACGAGGAGAATATTTTTTACTGGGTTGACACGCTGGTGTGTATGTGAAGAACGGAGAATATATATCTTCAATTTATTTTCCCTAGCTATTAAAGTACACAGGATATCTTGAAGCCATCGTTTTCTGGATAAAAAAGCGGGTGTCAAGGTGGCAAAATGTTGAAGAATATTTATTTTTTTAATAGAGGGCCAGACCAAGATGAAAAATGGGTAAATATCCGTTTTATTTATTTCAGAATTAAACGTTTCGGGTCTCAGAGTCAGGGTCAGTTTTAAGAGTATGTATCAGCATCAAATTTTATATCAAAAAATATAAAGGTAGTTACTCACGCATCACACCAGTGAATATAAGAACAGTTGCTTAAAAAATATATGTAATCTATTACAGTTAGTTAATTTTGCAACCCAGCCATACTACCTTCCTTTTGACGTTGCACTACTTAGTCAACTACTTTTTATGCAATAGTTTCAACTACTTTTTATGCCATAGTTTCTTTCACTTGTTTCTTTCCTAGCTCAATTGTTTCCATGAGTGTAGTTATACCTATAATGTGCCTCTATTTAGTACCGGATATCTTACCTTAATATCTGAAGCCTCTTTACACTACCTCTCACTGCTACAATCATAGTAACTTTTCTTTCTTCACTTTCAACAAGAGCCAGAAATACATATCCCACTTCCTTACAATTATATAATAATATTGCCTCTCAACAGCATCACACCTACTCCTTAGTTGACAATTTACAGTAAATAGAGAATAATTGTTACTATAAACTTTTCATACGGTTTCTTTGAAAGTATTGTTAAGTAGACGGCTGCATTTGCTTTTTGAGGGCCAGAATAGCAAGAAATTTGACCTGTTCGTAATTCAGACCTCGGCCACCTGGCTGTCTGTAACTGATAACGTGAACCCTTGAACTCGGCACCATGATTCACACAATCAAAGGGTACAAGTTTATATCTTTGTTTATATCTTTTATACCATGTTTTATATCTTTGGCGATGTTGCATGTGTTGCATGCGCTACATGAGCGCGATGGCAAGAAAATTGGTGGGCATCAAAAATGACGTGCATGACGGCCTGTTCTTGATCAAATACTTTCACTAAGTGTCGAAACACAGAGTAAATTTTATTTTTTGTCAAAATTCAGAGCAGAGACAGTAACCCATGATTCAGCATTTCCTACGTTTTTATTCCGTTATTTAACGATGATGACTTTCATTTGTTGCATGAATGATGCAGCACTAAGAATTTGAGTGTTCTTTCGTCGGTAAATGTCACTAGAGAGTTAATGACCAATGCTCACACGGGTCCGATTTAAATTAAACTAATACGCATGTGTTATTACTGGCATGTCTCCAAAAGTAGCAAGTGTTTTAAAATGTTTGTATTTGCATGTAACCCACAGAATAAGAAGTGTATCGGCTTTGTGTATTGTAAAAACTTCAGATCGGCCACTTAATAATTCCAAATATTTTTCATTTCTTTGCGTGTGTAGGTCTGGATTCCTCCACCTAGCGTTCAGGTTCGTTACCTATTTTGCAAAATATTCAACACGTATTATTTCCTAATCATCCCACTTGAATTTCTTCATGTCATCTCACAAAGTATAATAAAATAGTTTATGAGCTTTGAAGGTCTCCGCTATTTATCAATATGAACTCTTTTGTTTTGGTTAAACGAGTAACTGCATTATAACAAAAAATTAATATGCATGCATAATATGTACGTGTCTAGGAAGGAGTTCGACTGTTTGTCCTGAATTTCAAGGGCACAATTTAAAAATATACTAACTATACATGCAAATCGTTTTTTTCATTCGGAAAAAATACAAAATTAAGCCGTTGATCATTAAAGTGTCCTAAGCATGAAAGCTTTTCTATTGCGTAAAAAAATAAAAACTATCAAGTAAAACAGTGTCTAAATTTGTGATCCTGAATGAGCTTAATAAAAGAAAAATAGGCTTCCTTCAAAAACATAAACCAAAACCAATACCGGTTACTTCTACCCAACTCATCGGTATTTATTAAACTAGCTTGATTTAATTATGTAAACAAATACATTGGCTTCAGAATTACTACAAAAGAAACAGACAGCTAAGAAACGATGTAAAAGCGACAGTTCATTTGAATAATATTGTGTTCAGCAGACGGAAACACAGAGTAATAACCTAAATTGAGACTAGACAGAAACTGAGCTGCTTCTGAATACAGATATTTGGGATCATCGCTACAAAGACCCTCTTGTTGAGGTGGTGTGATTGCCTAATATGAGTGCAAGCAGCCAGACTACCACCACCTCACAGAGAAGATCAAGTTTTATCATTCACAATTAGATGCATCGGTCAATGTGTGACAGAGTGAACATGTGTACTATTTTTGACCCGATGTTGTTGGCAAATTTGCCCAGATGGTGGATGCACTAGGTTGTCTCACATGAAATGTCACATTTGAAAATGAAAGAAAATAATAATCTAAACCCATTTCTTCCGTGCGTTACCATATGGTAACACAATTTTAAACAAATTTTAATTCAATATATTCATAAATTCCTACTTGATTTCGTTTGAACGAGTTCCATTGAAGTTCCGTACGAGCTTCAGCTATATTCTGACGCAATCGGTTCAGTTGCGAAAATAAAAAGTAAATGAATGTCATATATAAACTTTCAACTAATTCTGAAAACAAAAAATAACTCCGGAACAAATGGGTTAATGTGTTTCTTTTAATCAAAATATGATTCTTCTTTCTCTATGACCTTTACCTAATGTTTTTCTAAAGCATATAATCCATCTTCAAAGAACTTGTCATCTTTTTCACGAATAAACTGTTTAAATGCTTCGACTATACATTCCTTATTTAAGAATATTTTATCCCTAATAAAATGGTCGAAATGCTTGAACAAGGGATAATCAGTGGGAGATATATCATGAGAATGGGGAGGATGGGGCAAAATTCAATAATTCAGACTCTACAGCTTGTCGACCATAGCTTTAGAAGTGTGGGATCCTGCATTATCGTTACGCAAAATTGGTCCATATCTATTCACGTCTTGAATGTTTCTTCTTCAATTTTTCATGCATGCGATCAATGTCTTGACAACAAGATGCTGCTGTTACAGTATCGCCTTCTTGCAAAAATGAAACATGAATGATTCCCATAATAGACCACCAAACAATGACCGTTAACTTTTTTGGGTGCAATTTTCGGAGAGGGTTGAGGCGACTCTTCTGCGTCTAACCACTGCCCAGTTCTTTTGTTGTTATCGAAGCGTATCCATTTCTCATCACATGTAATGATTCAATTCAAAATTGAATTTCTTTCGAGTCAAGAAACCAGCATTGAGCACACTGTGAGTCGTTTGCTCCTTTAATTTTTGAGCTGATGTGGAACAAACTTTTTGACTTTTCAAATTTTATTCAAGTGTCAAGAAACAGTTGAACAAGATGTATTGAGTTCTGATGAAATTCTTCGAGCCGTAGTTTTCGGATTTTGTTCGCCAAATTCTTGAATTCTTCACGACGAAGTGCTGGTTTTAGTCCCCCCTTTAGTTCATTGTTAATGCTCTCAGTTTCTGAACGAAATCTTTGAAACTACATATCTCTGAACAGTTCGGGTATCAACAACATCATTACCAAAAGCTGGCTTGATGTTTAGTAAGCCTTTGGCAGCCAATTGATCCAGCTTGTATTCATGCAAGAAAATGATTTGATATTTTTCTGTTGTCAACATAGCCATAGGATTTAGGAGTAGTGATTTTAAATACATTTTTTGTCTGTAATAAAAGATGCTTAAGATTAACCATATATATACAAATAATCAGGCTTGTGTATAGTTGATAAAGAAAACTACTGTAAATTCATCGCATTAGAAACAAAATAATAAATTCGGCAATAACGATGTTAAATTTATTAGCTATTTAAAACAGAATCTCCAGGGTTTTGTTGGAAATGTTAACAGTTGTAATTATTGTTGGCAGAGACTGTGTATGCAGTGTGTGTGGCCGTGTGGTTAGTAGCTTGCGCTTATGATGCTCAAGTCCCTGATTTGAGTCTCTATGTAGCACTTGAATTTCTTCTACTCGCGACGCACGAGATCAGGAGGACTAAATCCTCATCATAAAGCTCATCTAGCGCCCCCACGAGGCTTTACCTGAAGTCGCAATGCGGAAGGACGGGAGCAGTCGCAAAAAGCATCATCACTTGCCTTACGATGTTAGCATTAATCATTGAAAACCAGATAACAACGCATGTACTGTGCTCTATATCAGCAATACAGTTTGCTTGCCTTGTTACACTGCTAACTCGCTGAACTCCAACAGGACGGACAGGGTGCTGCGTCTCCAATTGACTGTGTTGGTGTGCGAGCTTCAATGTCAGGGTCAATCATCGAGCAACAATGGAATACGCATCTTAAATTCCGGATGTTGACTTATTGAACGAGTAGGATATCACCGCACTTTCTATAGCAACCGACACGACTGAAAAAGATACATAAAGATCTATAATATCCGTAAAATAAAAGTTTCTTTTCGTCTTTCGAAGCATGTATCGTGTACAGAATTCTGACTTTTAGAATATTTTACGAGTAAATAAGTATGATCAAATATAGTCTTGAACAGTACCTTAATTTGAAATAAATAATCGACCTTTATGGTTAAAAATTGATAGTGAAAGAATTATCCACTGCAATGATGGAACTCAAATAACTGACTTCAACATTAAATGTGTCAGAGCTCCGCCCTTTGTAACCAATAAACAGGTTCAAGTGTGTGTCACTTCTGAATGACATTCAACCCTTAACTGATTTTATGGTAGGTGTTTGCATGTGCATAACTGTACGCACATAAACATGTTTATGTGTGTGTTTGTAAATGTGTATGTTTGTGTGGGAAGATGTTTGCATGCGTGTTTGTATGTGTGTGCTTGTGAGTATATGCTTGTGAATACGTTTGTGTGTGTTAGTCTATGTTTGTATGTATGTGTGTAGTTCAAGCATTTGCGTGTGAAAGTATGTTTATGTGTGTGTGTGTTTCTAAGTATGTGTATATATGTGTTTGCACTTGTGTGTGATGGTATGTGTATTTGTTTGAGCAGAGTGTGCGCAGTTCTGGTTTGCTTGCATAGTTGTACGTTTCTTAACTTGCATCGTTTTGTACAGAGGGAAATTTCTCTAAAGAGTTTAATTTTTATTTTTATTATTTTTCTGATAGAAAATTGTTGTCCGAAATGTTCTTTTTAATGGCAAAACTGTTTTTACGTACTGCTGGTATGTCTCCCTTCTTACAATTATGGTAACACTGATAATTTAATTGCTACATCAATAAAATACCTTAGTTTAATTGCTACCTACTGTTATCCAGGCAATAATTTTACCTCCTTTACTTTGTACATTTTTCTACATTTTACTTTAATAAATATGCAAGAAGTTCTTCAAGAAAAAACTAAGCGTAAGCATGAGATTAAACATCACAGAAACATCAATTAAGATCGAACACGAACTTGCGCTAATCTAGTTTTAGTGAACATCAGCTTAAAAGCATCACTTCTTCAAATCCTAGAAGAGATGAACTCAGAGTAAATATAAACGTAGAGCAATCATCATTTCATACAGGGTGTCCCAGAAAAATGTATACATATTTAAAAAGCTGTAGTTTGAATACTATTGGTGCTAGGAGACTGGGACATGTTTCATTCGAAAGAGCAAAATCTAAAGTTTTATTTTGTATCCAGAATACGTTGTTACCCCCCATATGTACACCTTATGGATACCAGCAGTTTTCAAACTGCAGCATTTTAAACATGAATACATTTTTTTAATATAGAGAATAGAATGATGCGACGGTAACGAACCTTCTGGCCCATTTTTGGATTGGTACCCAAGTCCCATGCCGTAATTCTAGCCGCCTATGGTCATACACAAACCAACCATGGCGGCAGCGGCCTTCGAACCTGGGTCTTCCCGCATCGCAAGCGGGTTCGCTCTCCAGTCGACCAAGCTCGTGATTTTGTGACACCCTGTATCATAAACTCTAAGTTTAATTAACCAGTCGACTTGTCCCAGGCATTCAAGCATTGACATGAACTTTACATAAGCACCAGCATGAACACAAACAATAACTCATAGCTAACACTATCTCTCAGTAAATATTAAGCAGTGTTGGGTAGTAAAGTACATAGTATTTCAATACATTTGTGCATCTAAAAATATATTTTCAAATGCATTTAAAAACGTGCAATTAAGTACTGTATTTAAACACAATGTATTTAGCTACTGCCCAACACTGATATAAATTTAAAGCAAACACACAATCAGCGTAAAAAAAATCCCTAGTCTACGTGGCCTCAAAACACCCACTGATTAATTGCCGGTATCGATGATTCATCTAAATTGCAGGTTACACGCATACGATGAGAGCCATTCTTCTGAGCTTCTCTCAACGCCTCAAACACGTGTGTTCTGAGGCTCCAGGGTCTAAAAAATGAGCCCCTTCATCACGGCCATCATGCAGCTCAATCACTCTTTTTGTCGCTGCAAATTATCTACCCTGAAAGTGCATTCTGATGTTATATAGTTGATATCTAGTATGTTATCAGCGCTTTGACAGCAATATGAGCCAATTCTGTATAGCTACTAGATTATATAGTTGAAATTCAAAACTGCTTACCTAGCTAAGCCTAGAGTCCATTAGAGGAGAAGGGATCAATCCTCTGAATCCACAAGACCAAGACCCCGCTCATGTCCAGTTTGCTAGAAACTGGTCTCAGTTCTGAGCAGAAACTGGCCATAGTAAGCTAAAGATAAACCCAACCACGGGGCTCACGTATTTTACGTTTAAAAAAAATGATACATGACCACAACCGCTACACCTTACGCAATCATATTCATGGCAGAAATACAATGTGTTAGTTTGATATGCGTTGTTTACGTTGGAATCCACGCATCAAGTTTCATTGTCACAAAGATTACTTAACTTGAAGAGTTGAGTATTGTTTGAATAGAAAAAGATAAGCGTGGTGGAAATTTGATATTGTCCTATTTACATATAAATCAAATTGTTACTCTTCAAACATGAACGACACATTTGATGTCGTTTTGTTCATTTTTTTATACCGACGGCTTTTGAGCATAAAACTTGCAGCGTTAGGATCAAGTGTGTAGGGAACAGTAATGGAGTTGCTATTATTCCGACTGATATCAACCAACCAACCAACCAACTGAAAGGACATATAATAATTCCCAGTGGGGTTAAAATTACCTCAACTTAATCGTATAAAATTTTGAATCCAGCACTTTTACCTTAACTTGAAGACCAGCCTGAGTCTCTTCGGAAAAAATTGTGTTCATGCCAAACAAAACACCTGTACATTCTGCCAAAGCAATCAAGCAACATCTGGCTTCGTTTGAATTCAAAGACGATAATTTGATGGCATAGCCTCCAAATTTGCCAAATTTTAATCCAATAGAAAATTTTTGATCCATCATAAAGAGAGAAATTTATGCTGATTATCGGTAATATATTTTGAAACGAAACTCATGGAATGTTATATTAGTCGTATCGGTGTCATTTGCTATAATAAAGAAATTAACTGAATCGACAAATGATCGTGTTTTTGAAGTCAAAAGGGCAAGGAACATTACATTAATAAATAGCCTTTGTGTGTTGTCAAATCTGTTCACTGTTCATTCAAATGCTGTAGATTTACATACATGTATTACAACGTTGAAGTTAGTATAAGTTGTTCTTAATCTGCTTTGATACTGAATTCACTTGTTAAGTCACCATGAACTTATATTGCGGATTGATACAAACACCAGTTTGTAGGAAAAAGTTTTGTGTCTTTCAATATAGATTATTAGCATTGCAAATAGCCATTTTAAATCCCTGCTAAATAATTATAGATTTTAAAAGTAACCATCTAATATATCCAATGATATTTTTATATAATATCTGTATCTGTACTGTACACAACTGTAGCTCGTTCGTGCACATGTGGATTTCTAGATCTGGCGTTCCTTTAAGGATCACTCACGATCGTGGTGCTCAATTCAAATCAAAACTTTGGGCAGACGTCTCGTCTCTTCTTGGTTGCGCGAATTGCAGCACAACCGCCTTTCACCCGCAGTCTAATGGCCTTATTGAGCGAGTTCACCGCGACTTCAAGACTGCATTAAAGTGTCTCAACAGTCGCTCCCATTGGGTTGACCACCTCCTCATGATTCTCTTAAGTTTGCGTAACCTTCACAAGCAAGATCAGCAAGCCACGACATCAGAAATATTGTACGGTCAATCCTTACGCTTGACTGGCGACAGAGTTTATTCAGACGTATTTACGTTATTTTCACTCACGAATCAAAACTCGTATAGAGAACGCCTCAAACACTGCATGAGGCAGGTTCGTTATGTAGCACCTCGCCCAACTCAAACTGTCGATAAATTGGACCCAGCATTAAAAACTTGCACACATGTGTACGTTCGCGTTGATGCAGTCAAGCATGCTCTTACGCGACCCTATGAGGGCTCTTTCCTTTTCATGAAGCGCACTCCAAAATACTTCATGATCGATAGCCTCGGAAAGCACGACTCTGTCTCTATTGATCGCCTGAAAGCCGCTTATGTGTTAGATGCACTCCCACCCAATAATTTTCATCCCTCTACAGACCTTAATCTTTCTGTAGACTCGCAATCTTTGCTCAAACCACCTGTGCCTAGACAAATTCGCATCGCAACTTACTGCATCGCTGCCTAGCAACCTGCCGTGCAACCCTTTACTTATTTCTAACCGATCGCTGGACACACTTCCCTGTCATTCCAGTATTCCGGTTATAATCTTGAGATACCCTGCTATCGCTAACCCAACACCTAATACACCTACCGGTACAGGAATTACTCGCCTATCTGAACTAAACTTGCAAACTCGTAGGGTGACCTTACCGCAACCTGTTCAATTTCTTGACATCCTTACCGACCGCCCCACTCGAAGCGACCGCCTGGTCACTCGTCCTGTGCGCTATCGCTAACTTTATCTAGACCGACTTTCCAGTCTTGAAACGAAGGAGATAGTGTAGCATTACCATCGCTGCTCATGTTCCTATTATTTCAAATTATGCGTATAAATTAATCGCGTACAAATTAAATCGTGCTTTTTAGAATAAATTCCTTGTATTTTTATGAGTAGGTTCTTGTAACTCTAAGTGAGGTTCGTGTAAAATTTTAATTATAAAAATTCGCTGTATTTTTTGATAATCATTCTTAGTACCTGCTGAACTGTCGCCATTGTTCTTTTAAATTTCACACTTCAGGAGCCAATCCAACTTCTTTCAAAAATAACGTTATTCCGTACTAAGCTCTTGTGAAGACAACACACCGAACTCTTCCTACTCTCAGTCTTCATCTTCCTACTCTCAGTCTTCATAACTCTTCCTACTCTCAGTCTTCATCTTCATACTCAAACTCTTCATTACTCTTCCTACTCTCAGTCTTCATCTTCATA
>VCRD01007361.1:0-21842 GCA_006783055.1 Trinorchestia longiramus
TATATATATATATATTAAACATGAAGCCATTGTCTCAACAAAATATCTGTTACACCAACGACCAAATACGTGACTCAAACGCAATAAAATCAGCAGTGCACGCTAATGTAAGAAACCCAATTACATCTCATGATGATAACGTTATATTATAAACCTAATTTAAGACTTCGTTTTAGCGAAGCCGCTGTCATGCAAATAACGCACCGTATGCTATTAGCAATTCTAATACGCTTATAAATTGTCTTCCTCAACTTTCAGCGCACTCTAGTGTACACAAAAATTGTTTTAGATGAATCGCTTCATTCTTTACAAATATTTATTTTACATGACATCCATGAAGTAAATAGCAATCTGGATCTAACAGCAGATAAATTAGCAAAAATCTTACGACAACATTACCCTCATTCAACCTCAATTACTACCGCTCTGTCCAATATTCAATTAATAATTAAGCAGGTATTTAAACTAAATTCTGACATGAGTTTATATGATCTTACGCAGGTGACTTCAACCCGTGTCCCCATTCAAATCCCAGCGCAAGGTATTGTTAGTAAAAGCGTTAGTTTTGATGGATCTCTGCATTCTTTGCAAATAAAGAGCTCACACGTTATCCACAAATTAAATAGCAACCTGGCCCTGGCGGCAAAAGAACTGCAACAAATCCTAGAAAAACCTGTTCTACCTCATCCGACATCAGTTTTCACTGTTCTATCCAACCTTTAGTTTATAATTGAAGAGATATTCGAACTAAAAGTCCATATCAGCCACTACGATCTCATACCTATAACTCCCTCCACTATTTCTTCCAATTTAAATTAACAGAAACCTCTGACCACTTTACTTGTAGGAGATAATATTCTCTCAACAGTTAAAAGAAGTGACATACACATCTTATGCCTAATTCAAACCATATTATCTGGTCAGTTTCATGACCTTCTCCATACTATAAATTAGATGTCCAAATTTAAAAATTGCATAATCTGTTTCTGGAACCTGTACCTTTCACAATCAGGCCTGACTCAAATCAAAAACATTATTGCGGCAAAACACTCCACTGCCCACACTTATATTGTCAATTTTTGCAGATCAACAACTGAGTAAAGCGTTCACGCTTTGCAAAGAATTGAATATAACATTGATTCCACTCCGAACATGTGTTTTAATTCACGCTCAGACAATCAAGGACCACCAAATTTGGTCTCATAATTGAAAGGAAACTCAACAATTTTCTGCCTAAATTGGTATGGAATCAGCGCTGCGACTCAACACATCGACTACTCACTTTCTGGAAAGTTCTCAAATAAAACCCCTAATCTTGAACAGTCGCCCTATATAAACTCGTACTAATGAATACAACCCAAATGAACGACGCATGTTTAAAAACGGTAACTCAGCACAAGCACGTGAATGCCTCACACGTGCTGGACCTTCCCAAAATGAAGATGCACTAAAAAGGAAACGACAACAATCCACCGAATCGGCACTTTCAACTCCTAAATCAATTATCCACTGACTCAATTGCTAACAACTATAACATACAAACTAGTACTAAATTTACCTTACTTTCTGACGATATGAGCACAGACTGCGCAGTGCCTCTTTCATTTATAAGTCATAAACATCCAAATAACCATGCAAAAATAGACAAAATTTGACAAAAGTTGCCATCTCTTCAATAACTGAACCGTACGACAATAATAAAGAATCAGTACCATAATTATGTATGCAAAGATTATCATAAAAACAATACCGGCAGGAGAATAACCAGATTAAGCCGCCTCACGGGAAAATTCTGAATCATATTACCGAAATATCATCCAATCCCATATATGCCCATGTGGGAAGTTCCATGGATGTTGTAACAAAATAATTCAATGTAACATTGTCTCACACTTTGGCTGACGGACACTGTTTCCTTCATGGAGTAGCCCTTCAGCTTGACGAAACACACAACACAATGCAAGCCTATAAATTTTTAATGAAAGTCATCGAAACGAAAACCAGAAAAAACACAAACGAGTATACAAATTTCATCGACATGGACAGTGGTAAACTTGATCATCAAGTACACAAATACCTATATGATAAAATATTCGATCATGCAGCTGGGGACCTCATCCCTCAAATTACTTCCAATGTGCTACGAAAACCGATTCATATCTGCAGTGAAAAGGAAGGCAGCATATGGAAGACAATAGTTCAGCCCACAATAACACGGCAAATAAACCTATCTCCATTATTAGTTCATCTGGAAAACTATCACTATAGTGCTTTCATTGGTGAAAAAATGCAACCAATAACAAAACCTCCTAGCCTAGATGACTAGACAATAATGCCAAGGTAAACACATCACCACCTTTGGCTGGCACCACAAGCACCAAACAATACCCTAACAAACCCATATATTTTAATGCAAAATGTTCCGCACAATGTAACAAACCCACTACCTCAAGTAAATATCCTAATTTGAATCATATAAAAATTAAACACATTAACGCACGTAGCGTCAAAGACAAATTGGGTGACATAAAACTAATGATAATAACTAAAGACATCGATATTTTATGTATATCTGAGACACAGTTTGATCCAAGAATTCAAAGCTTGCATTTTAATACTCCAGCCTACTCACTTTACCGATACGACAGCAAAAATATACAATAGAGGTAGAGGATCTCGCATTTACAAGAAACAGGTTGATACAACATCATAAATTTTTGAAAAAAATGTGTGAGAGTATAGAAATGGTATGGCTTAACGAGCTAGTGAAGAAGTACAAATCTATCATTATTGGCACCGTTTACAGACACCCATCTGCAGTTTTACAATCATCTATAGAGTTTTTTCAGAAAAACCTTAGAACGATTTCTGAAACAAGAATATTCTTCTATGCTTTAGGCGATTTTAACGTACACCTGAACAATAAAAGTAATCAGCTAATCAAACCGAATAAATGTATCACATATGGTTCAAGAACCAACACGCATTACAAAAGCTTTAAAAACTCTCCTTGATCTAGCAATTACTAATAATTTTAAAGCAATAATCAGCACTGAAAAAGCATCTTCAGTATCCGACCATCACGCGGTAGAATGTTTATTTAACGCAGCAAAAGAGAAACTAAAATCTTTCTTGATTACCTACCTTATGAAGACACTATACTCGCCAGAAACATTCCAGGAAAAACTATGGGACAAGAAAAATGAATTTCGAACCATGGAAATAACCGATTATGTTGACAGTCAAGTCTCAATTTTCAATGAGAATTTCTTAGGAACCATTCACAAATGCACACCATACAACACAAAAAGAGCTAAACTATAGCGTACCACCTGGATAACAGATGAAATAAAAGAATTGAGTACAGTCAAACGACTTACCTACACAAATTTGAATGTAACAAATCGAACAACTCTCTACGAGACCATCATAAATATCATGCAATAGCCCTCCTGAAAAATTAACGAAACGAAACAAAAACACTTCCAAAAGGACCTACAAACAGTAAAGAAAAATCCGAAATGAACGTGGGAAATCGTTAAAAAAACAGTACAAAGATATTGAATGAAAGAGAAAAAGAGGAAATTCATTGAAAACAGCCAATAATTTCAACACCTTTTTTCTCTGAACTCGGTGTAAAAGTTTTCGATGAAGTACCCAAATCTACTACTCATAAAATTATTGATATTGGCCAAAGTCCTACCCAATTACAAAATACGACTAACACATGGAGACCAAATCGAGTTACTGTACAGGAAATACGCAAAATCTTGTACGCTTTGAAAAATACACAGGCAGTTAGACATGATAACAAAGACAGTTTCCATATTATAGCACCATTGCTTCGTTTGATAATCAACACTTCTATTGCTACAAACAAATTCCCAGATCAATGGAAACATTCCATAATCAAACCGTTGCATAAAGCAGGGGGCATTAATACTGCATCAAATTTAAGCTCCAAAAGCCTTTTACAAGTCCTCTCCAAAATACCAACAAAAGTATTATTAAATCAACTCAACACATTTGGCCAAATCTAACTTACTTCATCAAAACCAGTATGCTTTCAGAAAACATACCAGCACGCAAGACGCGATGCTTAATATCATATATAAAATATACAGTGACATTGACAAAAAGAACGTCACTCTCTTGATTCTGCTTGACTTTTCCATAGCTTTCGATAGTGTTGAACATACACGGTTTCTGTAGAAAATCTCTAACGTAGGAATCGACACACAGTAGTTTCAGAGCTATCTATCAAACCGTTCTCACGCAGTCCGACTAGAAAACACTAATTCATCACCCATATAAAACGATTTCGGTGTTCCACAAGGTTACATTCTCAGTCTACGTTTCTTCTCTCTTTTCATCAATGATTTCCCATCCATGCCATCAAACATGAGAATTTCTATGTACGCAGATGATGTACAAATGGCAATGACAAGTGCGTAAAAACAAATGCTGAAAATTTTTAAATTACGTAAAATCCTGGTACGACCAAAATGGTGTCACGCTTAACGCAATCGAGACACAGTGCATCATTTTTGGTTCCAAGAACACAATTAAAAAGCTCCTGAATTCGACTTTAACGTTTGCAAATGACACTATTGAACAAGTAGGGTTTGGTTTTCTGGTCGAAACATGTCTTTTGCATACCATGTGGCGGAAACATATAACATAATTAACGGTACATTGATGTTTCTTCACCGCGTGAAGAACATGCTTGACGAGAAAACTAGATTATTAGCCATTCAATCTTTAGTGTTATCGTGCTTCGACTACTGTAATTTAGTCTGGGGAGATATACCGAAAGGTCTTCAAAAAGAGTTACAGAAATGTGTGAATTTTGCTGCTAAGTAGTGTGCGAAGATAACTTCAAAAAACGATCATGCAACCCGTCTCATAAAAAAGCTTAACTGGACCCCGATAGAATAAAGACTACTCATTCACAAGGTCAAATATGTATTCTCCTCTCTATATCACTTTCAGAGTTCTGCCAACCTCGATTAATTTTATCCACCCATTAGCGAGGGTATGAAACGTAATCGATGACACGATGTTAACATCAGTTTCGGCTTGTCCGATGTTAGACAAAGGGTTCTTTCAATTTCAACCGCATTGATTTAGAAAAACAATCTTTATTTCCAAACACATATGAAGGAAAATCAATCAATTAAGAAGTTCAAAAAAACATGACACATCGTTTTTGATTATCAAAGTAGCAAAAAAATACAGAAAATTTAGTTCTTATGCATGATTAAACAAAATTACCTTAGTAACGAGACACACTACATATGAGTGTCTACCATGCGTTCGTGTCACACAACTTAAGCGTAAACTGAAACAGAGTTAACAATATTCAAACGAAGTAAACGTAATTGTAAAACTCATGCGACAATGCAACAGCTCTGAAGGCAAATCGACTTATTTAAATTGATCAAAAATCGAGTTTTTTTACTTTTTTACTTTTAATTTTGAGGCTCAATAATTGTCGCTTCTTCAGCTAATAAATGTCTAAATATTCATATTGTTCAGTTTTCATAATGCAAAACAAAAAACAAAAAAGTTTGATAGGAAACAAACTGTATTTTGCCTAAAAAGAAATAGAATTTTATTTGAATTTGTGTTTGCTCCTCAATTTATTCTTTTTCTGAGGCTTTTACATATTTTTATTCATCTTTTATGTATTTTATTTCACTTTTCCAAGGTATGATCATAAAGTTCATACGTCAATGAAAGAAATTGCTTTGTTGCAATAAGTGACTGTGAAACCTCAAAACTATAGTTTACTACAGCTCTTCTCATCTATATCAACATCTAAATCTTGATAATTTAAGACATTCTTTGTTTTATTTATTTTTTAGTCTTTCTCTGATATGTAACGTCCATTTATATTAAATGCGATGATATTTACAGTTAACTTTAATAATAATTAAATTAAATAGATCACCATCAATTCATACTAAGCAGTTAACCAGTAATTAAAAATTACAATTTCAATTTAATAACAATTACAACTCCATGTTTTAACTTGTGGCTCTCATAATTTTTCTTTTTTGGTCTTTCTCGGATGTTAAACATCCGATTTTGTTAAATGCAATGATGTTAATTCTAATCTATGCCTAAAGGAAATATTTCACTTATCATCTAAAATGAGTAGAATACCTAGCACGTCAGAATTTACAATAGTATCACTAATGACTATCTCTTAAATCATAATTGAAAAAGTAAAATTTCATTTGCTTCACCATGTATATTTAATGTTCATTGCGTGATGTGAATGTTCAGGTATACTCGTAGATACCGCTATTATATCATCTACTATGTATAGCATACCTACCACTTAAGGATTTTACGATAAGGCATCTTTGAAAACCAATGCTGTTACATTTTTCATGTACCAACTTCATTGGAAAAATACGTTTTTTTTTTGCCAGCCAGCAGGACACGGTGACGTGTGATGTAGTCAAAGTCAGCCCAAGGCTGAACTGCAGTTGCCAGCGCTGCTATTGCCTCGATGGAATACACTCAACAAAGTTAATTGAATGATAAATGTTTCGTGGGTAGAAAACTTAAAAAGAAATACGGAAGTTACTTAATATTTTGCATCTTTTGCATCATCTGCAGTATGAATGAGCAGTTAGTCGCTGTAACTGTTTCGTCAAGCACACCATGGGAGCGAAGCAACACAATTTATTCAAAAAAATTTGCCTTGGCAAATTGGGACGGCAGCCGGCATCCCTGGAGCACAGAAACAAGCTTCGTACAGAAGCCAGAAGCTGTGGAGCAGCTGGCTGAGTAATAAAAATAGGGCGAATAGGATGGAAAATGAAAGACGAATACTACGCAATTAAAGTCGAAGAGGAAAAATGTTCTAGTAAGACACGACATAAATTTAGTTGGAAAAGCCGTGCATGAAAACGATGGGGTGGTTTCCACGTCAGATGTTATAAGTAGGACTTCATGTGAAATGGAGAAAGCAGGACTCCAGTTGTAATGGAGCAAGCAGAACTCCAGGTGAAATGGCACAAGTACCTCATCAATGTTCACCATTGTATTTCAAAATTAATGTGTTTTATTCACAGATTAGGGGTGAAACCGGGCTTATAATTATGATAATTATGATAATGATAATAATAACAATGAAAATAATATGAATGATCATAATGAAAATAACATGATAGTAGGCCGACATGGACGCCAGCACTAATGGTAACAACACAAGTGTGACAACGATGTAACATGCTGTAAATAATGGGATAAATCTCGTTTTGAGCCATTAACTCCCATTTTTTCAGAGATCTTCTAAGGCATGGAAAGTGAGTGGTGGATGATAACATGCAGCACTTCGTCTCACTAACACATCCCAGACATGCTTCCTTAGATTCAAATCACGAAAAATAGCTGGACAATCCAAGTGAATAAAACCTTCAGGGACCAGAAACACATCAAACACTTATTCTTTAGGAGGACATGCACTATTTTCCATCAATAGGAAGCCTGGACCACAGCACTACGATTCAACTGAACATAAGGTGTCAAAATATCGCCACGATCTCATGCAACAGTGACACGTTGTCGGCTTACCATTAAAATTTTAGGAAGAGTAGTTCAAGTAATCATAATGCCTGGCAATACTATTATTTATTTCTCTTTATATCAATTTCCTTTCTTAATGTTTGAGAGCATTTCGGATGAAACAGTTGAAACAGAAATTCGTAAGACCAATTACTGATTAGCTGATTTGGCAGGCTATAAGAACTAGTATTAGCTGAAAATACCAGAATTAAGATGAGGCTGGGAGGCAGCTTGAAGCAGAGACATGCAACCTCGTAAAACAGCCAGCCCCAGGGCTCTCACCGAGGTGAACAGTTCCATCACTAGTAACGTCTTGGCCAGTGGCAGATGTAAGAAATAGTTATTCGAGAGATTGACTGGGAATATTTGTTGATAAATATTTAGATGTTTAGAAAATTCTCCCAATTCTTGAAGCCTATTGATAGAATCATTTGAAAGAATGCAGAAGTTCATCATAAATTGATCACCATTCATGTTTCTAACTGTGCTGTAGTTCGAAATTTTATGTGTGCTTGTGAGCAAAAAAATTAGTCTTCTTCTTAAATAGGTAGAGGCAATTTAATAGCTTCATCCTGTTTAGAAGACATGTAGAACCAACACATGTATACTATAAACGAAACATCTGTTTACCGATAAGATTAACAAAGAAGTAAAAAAATTGAATCAACTATCGAGACAAAATATTCATAGACAGAATAACAATGACAATATGAGCAGAAAGTAATTATTGATTGTTACTGAACATTTATGGAAATACGGCGAGAAAGCTATTATACTTAGCAGTACAAAATACTACATATGGCTCTGATCAGTCTGACTCGTGGATTATAATCCAAGAAACTCGTGAATTATAGATGTATCAAAAATAGCGTACATGAGGTTTCAACTAGCACCCTATGAATTCGAAAAAAACATAAATAATTATTCTCTCATACGATAGTACTTAGAGTATTAATCTTTTACATTGATTCTTAAATTTTAGGTGACAAAGAAGTTTCGTGCACTATCTCAAATCGACGACAATATCGACTATTTTTCCAATATCGGCCAATATTTTCGAACCAGAAAGGGTTTTACATATAAACACATCCTAACCGTGAACGGCCAAAATATTAGAGCATTAAATAAATTTTTCAATTTGATAAATTCATAATGTCTTGCATTAAAAACTTAATGCCAGGGGCAGCAATTGTGGACAATCGAGTGGCAACATTTGGGTGGTTTTTACGATGGTGAACCGGTAAATTACGAGAAGTAACTCACTCACTCGAAAGAATAATTGAGGCTAGCTGACATCAGATGATAATAAGTAAGGTGACTACTATCAGAGGACAGTAATCCTTATCATTGCTTCAACGAATGTTAATTTATTCAGCAAATGTTCCGACAGAGTGATCAACCGTCGATCAAAACTGCGTTGGTCTGCTCTTACCTACTACCTCATATGCCTCAACTAATGGTATTCTTGGAGAGAAACGTAATTGCATGTCAATCAACACAACCTATCAACAACAAAATATTTTTTAAAAACTGGTAATGAAAACTGCGAGAGAAATGAGTACGGGAAAAGTTTAACTTACCGCTGATACCTTCAGTTAAAGGGTTCAGATCTTTGCTTATAAGAATAGATCGCATTTTAA
The DNA here is from genome assembly GCA_006783055.1 of Trinorchestia longiramus. NCBI lineage: Eukaryota > Metazoa > Arthropoda > Malacostraca > Amphipoda > Talitridae > Trinorchestia > Trinorchestia longiramus. The sequence continues at coordinate 9,222 of VCRD01007361.1, forward strand.
AGCTAAAATTTAGGTTTTGATATTCAATAGAACGAAACTGTAAAATTGCACAATTTTTCAATGTATTACTATAATACAGTTACAAATTTTGTACGATGTGGGTTCTACGGAGCGTTTAAATTAGTAAAATATTCATAAACACCCTATAGATGTGTTATATAATATTTATATAACTAAGACATTTATTCCTTATGCATTTCTTCAAATATTCATCTTTATTAATAAAATGTACAACCTAGAGACTTTCTCTATACAATATTGGACTAGATATCAACTAGGATCAATGAATAAAGACAGAGGACAACATTTTTTCCTCATCTCAGCATTCAAATTGTCCATGTACAGTAGTTATAAGCCTGAAGTCGGATTTGCGATACAGAGTATGAGCAGAAAGATAAGTTTTTAAGATAGAAATTTAGTAAATAGATGACTAGTTCGCGGGTGATTCACTAGTTTTTACATACATGTGTACGTGTCATGCGCAACGCCACAGTCAAGGGAAAGAAAAGTAAACTGTCAACACCTCAGCACGCAGAATATGAAACGCACTGACCAGGCGATCAACCAGCAAAAACACTCAAGTACGATACCTAACGGTCGCTCAAAGAGCTGTTATAAAGGCATAACTGTGAGAAGCTCAACATGAAAGGAGGAGTTAGGACACATGACGACACGGTTAAAGTAAACAAAAGGTCATACAAGCGGCTGTCTGAAGACTAAGGGGTTTTAAAAAGTTCACAGACAGGACACAGCGCACAAGGGGGCAAAAGGGGGTAAACAGCGACCGCAGAAGTCAACATCAAGATTTTACAAGAAGTCAAAGACGGAAAATTTTATCAACGTGGAGAGTGGCAAGTTCCTTGAAGAATTTCATTTGAGAAGCTCCTTGAATAAGTTCCTTGGAGAAGTTCTTTGAAGAGGTTCATGTCAACTTGGGAGAAGTTCATGAGCAATTTGGGCGACGTTTTTGTCAATGTTGCAGTTCGAAGAAGATTGAAAATTCATGGTCAATTTGGAATTAACATATACTGTAAACTTGGAATCAACATCAACGCTAATTATATCGTAAACTGACGACATTTGCAACATGAAAATATCGACTTAACACTTCAAACCAGCGGCATTTGTTTAAACTAGTGGAGAGTTAAAAAGCCGTCGCAGTTTAAGAGCCAACTGTGCCAGACGCCCTGGGAGGCTGCACACTAGAGAATGCACGCATATAGATGACCTTGCGGTGCAAAAACAGTGCGCAATAGAATGAGGTAATAGAATTCGTTAGTGTGATTGGTATACAATTTCTCGTGCCATTCTATATTCAATTAATATTAAGTGATCGCTACCAGTGAATTTAGGCTGTAGGATTATATTGATTTATAATATACTGTATTTACGCGTCATTTTCGGGTGTTCTTGGAATAAACATAGCAAAGTAAACTGTCGTGGTTGTTCCCTTCTTGCATTCGCCTCATTGATAGATAACGTGGCATTAATTGAAAGGAGGTTTGGATCGGTTCAATTTTTGGTGACTGTGTCATGATAAGTAGTCATTGCATTCCGATTAACGTAAAATTGTGTATATGTTCAAACAACCCACACACTAACTGGAAGCGCCCGTGATCCAACTCTATACGTTCTGGCGCCCTGCCGGCAAGACGTGCGCATCGAAGAAAAAAGAAGCGACAACTAATATAATATTCAAATGCCCAAGTACAAAGTATTATATTCATCCTGCTTTTAATTGCCTTTTCTCCTATTGGGTTCCTCGACGGTCCCTTACTCCTTCAGACGCTCACTCTGAGTAAGATATAAGATAAAGATATTCAATGTTTGCTCGGAGATTGGAGGTCATTTAAAAGATATTGTATTCCATAGTTAAACGTATTTTATTGTTTCATTTATAAATTTATATTCAACTTTGAAGTTTCTTCTTTCATTCTGAATGAATTAAATCTCTTTACCGTATGTACTTCTTTAGCTATAATAATTTTAAAAAGGTACCTTACTTATGGGCCACCCTGTATATACATATCTACATTTTTTGTTGATTTTTTTTTATTGTGTTTTTATTATTTTATTTTTATGCTTTTTTTACACATGCACAAATGTACATAGTTATTACATTTGTACAAAATTTGGCCGGGATAGGTTTTAGAATGATTTGGTTAGATTATGTTTTTAGGCTATGAAGTGAATATAGGACAGGGGATGAGGATAGAGATATTAACAGGTAGATAGGTTAGAATATATATGTACACATGTACATATGAACATATATCTACATACAAACAAGTTTTGACGAGGGTAAGTTCCAGGTGGGGTTTACAAGGTTAAGGGATGACAAAGGTCAACGATGACAGTAGGGATATTATCAGGTAGAAAAGATTAGGTTTAGAATATGGTTAAGGTGTCCTCTCTCCCAATAGGAGAAAAGGTGTCCTGACTGTTTTAATGCAAGATTTAGGAGATCAAAATAATGAGAGTTTTATTAATGTTCTTCTGTCATTTTGGTGGATACTACGCTGTTGTCATATTTATGTCAGCGTCATGCTGGCTGACTCCGCACAGGACCCGGGCTTTCAGCTGCTCTCCCATTTTAGCCCGACCACCGTACCGCGTTAAAACCCCGTACGTTTCACAATGCGACTTCGCTCGGCCTTTTTGTGCTGTTTTGCTCGTAATTTGTTGCTATAGGTATCTTGATTGAAGTGCAGGGACCAGGGCATACAGTTCGAACTACGGAATTTATGGTGCTGCTTGTTGATAAGTTCTGGCGGTAGCCTGATGTTATTGTATTGTTGTATGTGTATTAACAGTAAATTGAACCAAATTTTTTCCGTGTTCATGCAGTAGGACGTTGATGGGTGGTATATTTATTATTTCGTGAAGGAATTTGGCTGTTGGAAAATCTGACCAGCTTGTGTTGGTTATGTAGCGGAGGGCTCTGTTTTGTACTTACTGTAATTTTGAAATAGCTGATTGAGATAACGTGTGTAGGAGAATGACTAGATATATTGGCGCGGATCTAATAAATGCGCTGATCAACCCTCTTCCAAATACCGTACCTCCTCTCCTGCAACCGCCATCTCCTCCCAACTTAACCCTAAGGTACCTAACCCTAAACCTCTCACCACTCTACAGGGTGTCCCAAAAAAAAGTTGACCCAATTTCAAATAATTATAATTTAAAAACTATTGAAGCTAGAAAAATTCAAAAAGTTACATGTTATTTTTCAATTATTTCTCTATCTGTGATGAAAATTTCGTGAGAAAATTTGAAAGCATATTTTTACAGCATTATATTTAATAAGAGACACTGATAACATGTTTGTGCACAATATCTAAAATACAAATTCAAAGGTGCAAAATAAAATTTTAACAAACTTTTAACAATTTATTATTAATGAGAGACAAATGTAATTTCAAACAAAAAGACTTGAAAATTTGTTCCCTTAGTTTCCTTAGATGTACCCCCCCCATTTCTTTCAGTACACATTTGCATTCTCTTTCTCACTGCATTCATAACTCTTTTTATCAAAGCATTGTCTTGTTGAAGCAGATTCACTTCCTGTTCAATTCTTTGTTTCAGATAGTCGATGTCTCTTGGTGGAGAATTATAAACTTTACTTTTTAAGTGTCCCCATAGGAAAAAATCACACGGAGTCAAATCAGGGGATCTGGGTGGCCACTCAATACGCTGATTTAACGAGATAATACGATTTCTGAATTGCTCATTCAGTCTTTCCCTTGCAGCAATAGTTCTGTGAGCAGAAGCACCGTCCTGGATCCACCACGTTCTATTAATTCTATTTCCATGGGTTTCTTGGAGTCTTGGAACTATCATATTTATTAGGTCAAGGTATCCTAATCCATTTAAATTGTTGTTGTATAAAAAAGGACCCAGAAGAAAAGGACCCATCCAAATCGAAACTTTTTCTCTAGAAATTTCAACATCGTAGTTAAAGTCAGGAGGACTCTTCTTGGGTGCATATCTGCGAACATTATGGCTATTAACTTTGCCATTTAGATGAAACGCAGCCTCATCATCAATCACAATGTTTTCAATGAATTGATCATTTTTTTGCAGAAACTACTGAGCAAAATTTAGCGCCGAGGAAGATCAGTATCTAGTAGTTTGTCTCACGTGCATTTTGTAAAGATGCCATTTCAATTCTAACTTTACAATTCTCTTGAGTGTGCTTTTACTTTTGCCCAATCCATTTTTTCTTGAAGAAATTTCTGGATTTGCTAACAGTGCTTGGTGAACAATTTCGACATTTTTTGGTGCTCGTTCAGTACTCATGCGGCCTGATCGACCTTTTGTTTGGATTTAGGCTGGTTCCTTCAGTTTTGTACTTCCTGACATTTTTCCAGATGGTCACCTTCGATGGAGAGTTTCTTTCAGGGAAGCACTCTTGAAATAATTCTTGAACATGTTGAATACTGTTGCTATTCAAAGCATTTAAAACTATGAAGATCCTTTATTCTTTTGTAAGTTGCATCTTGAAGGTTGGCTCATTGAAGGATAAAATTAGTGACATTAAAACTGAACGATACCAAATTCATGAGAAATTTCATACGAAACCGTATCCATGAAGATAAAGATTCCTTGGAAGGAGCAGTCTAACTGTAAAATGTGTATTTTAGATATTCTGCAGAAACATGTTTCAGTGTCTTTTATTAAAAATAATACTGCAAAAATATGCTTCCAAATTTTCTCATGACATTTTCATCAGAGATAGAAAAATAGTTGAAAATCAACATCCAACTTTTCAAATTTTTCTAACCTTAATAATTTTGAATTATAATTATTTGAAATTGGGTTAACTTTTTTTGGGACACCCTGTACTACCTCCAACCCTTCCTTCAACCCCTGTTATCCTCTCCCGTCCTGCAAGAACACCCATTTATAGAGTGCAGTTATAAACGATTGATCTGGCTAAACCGACTGATAAACAAAGGATTTTTGAAATAACTTTCAGTGAATTAAATCCACCTCTGATAAGACTGACGACAACGACCGGATACTACGCTGTAACGGACGACGTTACTTCTATCCACAAACTGACTTCCAAGAAAGCTCCTACCGTATTTGAAAAATTTAACCTAACTCCAAATATCTCCCAGACCTACGAGCAAAGACAGTATTCGTAAGACAAATCGAAGCCGACATTGGACTAAAACCGACTGAAGAAATTAAAAACAAAATAAAAAGACAGAATGACTGGCTGACAGTAACTGAAGTTATAAAAATAAAAACTATACTCAGATACTAAAACTTATGACGACGGACACAACGACTGCACAACAACTGCTGAGAGAGGGATTTTACATGTTCCATACAAAAACTACACCCCAACAATGTCAACAGGAAAAAGACACACACATATTAACACGTTGACTCCGATTGCCTGATTGGTGTAAAACTTCACTTTGTACGCATAGTCACTAGAAGGATCTGAAAAAATTACAGAACCTAAATTAAGTGGTACACATACGTACCACTTCGGAGTCAACGTGTTAACCTGCTACAAATCTTACAAATTTGAAGAACATGCCACGCACCAATGCACATTTCCAACCCAACAATGCTCAGAATGTGCATAAAAAACGCACATATAAACAATGTACAAACCTACTGAAACAATACCTCAATTGCCATGAGGCATAGAACACTTGCTGCAAACTGCCCATACAGGAAGAACATCACATGACAAAAACAATTAACCGAACAACGTCAAAAACAAAAACAGACTCACAGTACTTACGCTGAAAAGGCAAAACACGCCATTCAACAAACTCACCCACCACAGCCCACACACACACACACACAAACGAACCAAACACACATTAAACTCACAGCCCTCATACTAGAAGCACACATAGCAGCATTAGGCAAGAACAAAAATTAAGCAAAATACTATCACAATCTCTAAAACTGAACTTTGATATAGATACCACGTTCCCAGATAGAAACTCAACAGCTATATTTAACTTTTACTATGACATAAACGACACGCCACAACCCTAAACGACACAAACAGCTCCGCGATAACACACAATGGACCTAACAATAGACACAAGAATCCGCGAGACAGACACCGAAATAAGACAAAAAAGATGGATCAGTGACGGAATGGAGGACTCTGAACTATTAATGGACAACAAATACTCGACATACGTTAAACTTTATAGGAACTGCGCAAACAGTTCACGAATTCCTGAAAACCCTACAATGGACTGGTTTGCTGACAAACTAGACAAAGACAAGGAAAAAAATAACTAAAACTCTTCACACAAGACTTGAAACATCAGCCGGTGGTGGAAATGTTGATAAGAAGAAGGGTTTTGTTTCTACACACTAAAATTAACATAATACGGCATGAACAATTTATTACACTTCCAAGATATCACACAACCAACACAACAATCAAAAAAATCAAACACACAACATCAAATAAATGATACCCAGCAAACTAACTATTATTCAACACAACGTACAATCTTGGACAAATAAAAAAATAGCACTCTCTAATATCTGAAACAGCACAAAACAATATTTATTTCCAATCAAGTACACAGTACATAGACATTTAGTACATTGGTTTTTCAAATTCTTAAGGTTAACATTCTTAGAGTAAGGATGATGGTGAGCTCCATGCGACGATCCTGGGATGTGTCCATGGGGGCTTACCGATAAGTGCGAGCTCACGGCGTGAAACGAGAAACAGCTCGTATTCATTGCCGGGTTTCGAACCCGCAGTCTTTCTGCACAAGCAGAGACCCGATACAGAACACGGGCCGCAGACCACTCGACTACGGCACAACTGTGATTTACTGAAAGAACTGGACTCACAAGGGTTTAATCAAATGCTAGCGTATTTGTCCGACATATTAAGTTGCATGACTGACTTTAGTGTGTCACTTTATTGCAGCAATGTAAGTATTTAAATTGATTTTAAAAGTTAAATGCCTTCAAAGAAAAGATTCTATTATGGTGTAGTCGGGTGAAAAGAGGAAATCTTTCAATTTTTTATCACTAGAAGAGGTTGTCGGTGGTGCCATAGAGTCTAGTTTGATACCTACTGTACAAACATATATTGTTAAACAATTGGAGGCCTTATGTTCATCTTTTGAAAAATATTTTGCTATGAGAAAAAACGAAACTTTAGAAGGTTGGATCTTGAATTACTAGTCATTTTATTTGGATAATATACCAGATGATACTGATTTATAAGAAGATATTATAGAACTGCGTGTCAATCGTGTTCTAAAGATGGTATCCGAACAAAAGAGTTTGGAAGAATATTGGTGTTCTGCCTTGAAAATCTTTCCAGGAGTATCTAAAATAGCTCTATCTGTGTTAATCCCATTTACTACAATTTGCTTGTGCAAATCTGGATTCAACACTTTTTTGGCAATCAAGACAAAATTCAGAAATCGCCTTATTGGTCAGGCAGATATGTGCGTTGCTATTGCCAACATAGCGCCACATTTCGCATTTGTCATTGATTTATTATAAACAGAAATGCATATATATATGCAAATATTCAATATTCATCATTTTCATCTGCAACCATTCTGATATCCAAAAAAATATATTTTAATGGAAGATATGTGGTATGATTTTACCTAGTATATCTTTGGTATGAAAATTACTTTGTTGGGGTATCAAAACCTAATGCCATATTACTATGTGTACAGGAATACAAAATGCTTGGGAACCCCTGTATTACACTATCATGTGAAATATACGTTAGCTGGAGGGCATAACTCTCAAGAATGTTTCAAATCTTATCTATTTGAAGACAGCATGATTCATGTTCAGCTAAAACCATTCTCCAACATTTTTAAAATCCTTGTCCTCATATATTTCGAATGCACTAGTTATCTATTTTTTTATTTAAGAACATTTTATTGTGCATAAAAAATATCAAAGTGCTTAAATAAGAGATAAACAGTAAGAAAGATATCTGGAGATTATGGACGATGATGCAAAATCTCACAATTCAAGTTTGCAACTTTTGGACCGTTCCTTGAGAAGTACGGAACGTGCTTTGCACGTAGCAAAATTGGGTCCTATCTATTCACTGGTCTATGTTGCCTGATTTACAAAGTTTCCTGCATACAATGAATTTCCTAGCAATACGATGTCGCTGTTGCCGTTTTAACTTGGGAATAAATAAAATGACATTTAAATAAATACTAACTGAAAATGCAATATATCACGTATTTTTTATCGTGATGACTTTTACCTAAAAACGCTTTATTTTCTCAGGTGCATATTGACCACCACAGAGTACGACGTCGTAGCTCCCTGCTACGACTACTTCTTACACTGCCTCGACTGTTTCACGAGCAAAATCAAACTTCACGCCAAAGCGTCCCAGTTTCATGTGTGTCGAATTTGCCACCTCCCCCCCCTCTTCAAATTTTATCACTTTTCGATAATTTAGAAGGATGGAAAATATTATGCTACCTTTGCATTTCTTCTGAGGGGCTAGGGAGGTGAAAAGTTCTAAAACATGAACATTTGTAGTAAGGAGTTAAATTTAGGGGGATTTGCCTCCTTAAATACCTAGAAAAAAATAATATTAAAACTGATCGAATTTTCCTTATTTGTTCACTTATTTTCTAAATATGCCAGCTTTCAGCCCCTCTCATCCCCTCTCAAATACCCCTAAATGATATAAATACGCAGCAACAATATATAGAAAAAACAATAAACATATATAGCAACAGTTCGGATGTTCTTGTCCCTATAATCCTGCACTGTGAACTTTGTTTTCCCTCAGTAGACCTCTAGCAGTCGTAGATTAAACTTGTCAGTGCTCTAGGCGGGGATTTTGTGTTTCCAAGATGTTCAAATTTTGTTAAACGGTAAAAAAAATTATTCCGGCTTTTTCCAAGGGAATTACAGTACGTAAGTGTGAGTTGGGATTAATGTTGAGCATTGATTTACTGTTTAACTATGCCACGTAAATCTAAAAATCATCCCGATAGCTTCTGCTTTGTTTGCGGAGAAATTACTTTAATATCAAAAGGAAATCCCATTTCTCCTCTTCTTAACACGTTGACTTCGAAATGGTACGTATGTGTACCACTGAGGTTAGGTTCTGTAAATTTTTCAGATCCATCTAGTGACTATGCTTACAAAGTGAAGTTTTACACCAATCAGGCAACCGGAGGCAACGTGTTATGTTAACACTACTTTTAAATTTTACTTTGTTTGCCAAATCGGCGATCACGATAAGGATTGGTCTTCAACAGATTTCTGCGCGACTTGTTACAGTATCTTGACTAAATTATTCAAAGGTACCCGTAAATCAATGTCATTTGCTGTACTCGTGGTTTGGGGCCAATATTGCTGTCATCTTGCCGATTCTTTCTTTTGTATGTCTTCCACCGTCAGGTTCTCTAGCAAAAGTAAGCATACAATTAAGTATCCAAATTCAGCTCCATTCAGTATCTTCAGCTCCAAGACCCGTTCCTAGTTTTTTAAATGAGAAACTTCTACCTCCAGGTATAGAAGGAGAGTAAGTATTTTAATTTTTAAATTTATTGTTTTACATATATTATATTAATTTTATTTACTATTCTTCACAGCTAAAATTATTCTTTTCACCCCTACAAATCAACTTCATAGTGTAAGAGTAATACAAAAGAGCGATAACATTAAGGGAAGGTAAGGATTACAGTCCATGACTATAGTAACAGGAGCAATTCAAGTTTAAACTTTTCAAAGTATGAAAATTCCTGTGCAAACCTGTGAGCTAAGAATATTGTGAATCTTCCCAACTGTTGCTATATATTTTTATTATTTAGGGGGAGGAAGATGAAGTGGGCTAAAACTAGAATACGTATGCAGAAAATGCGTGAAAATTTTTCGAAAAAAGGGGAAAAATGGATAATTTTTAATTATTTTTTTACTATTTAAAATGCTACATTCCAAACATTCCATTCCATGCTACAAATGTTGGTGTTTTAGAACTTTTTACCTCTTCAGCCCTTCGGAAGAAATATAAAAGCTAAATAATCCTTTTCATTCCCTCAAATGATTGAAAAGTGATAAAAATAGATGACGAGCCTTCCCCGAAAACATTGGAGGGTGAGGAAGAACAGGACTCGTATGGAAGTGCAGTAGGTCATTTCACATAAGAATCAGCAGGAATAGCGTCTGGGCCAATTTTCATGCCGATCAAGGTAATTCAAAAAAGCATGATTCTTAATTTTATTTCCGCATGTATATTTATTTCTCAGGCATTTATCGTCCCATTTGTAGCATTTTTTATTTCGACTGTAATTCTGAACAGTTCTCATCAGCATTTCAGCTACTTCCCACACATGGCTGGTGTTCGACTAGGGCGAGGTAGTTCAGTGTAGATTGAAGAGATAACTCGATGGACTTCTCTTTTTGGAATATTAGAGATGTAGGCTTTCCCCGAAACACTCTTTCACGTAACCGTAAAGAAACCCGTGAGGTTTGGAGGGGAAACGGATGTTGGTAATCTAGCTGGTTAAGGAAATTCACTCTTGTGCAAAAGTAAGTAACTGTAAAACGAACTGTTAAATAACTATATGATTAAAACTTTTCGATCGAGGTGCATGTTAGTGCACCATATTGCGTAAACCAAAGCTTTGACAACCTTTGAAGACTAAATATTAACCATAGTATGTCAAAATATCTTTCAGAAGTAACTGTGACGGCTTCATCAGTTTCAAAGTTTTGAAAAAAATGGGCCATGAAAAAGGCGTACTGCATGGTAAATCTTAGATATATGTAAGGGATTTCCGACACTGGAATGTTGCTTATTTAGAACCATCCTCAGTTAGTCTGTTTGTTCAGCGTACGACTTAAGTAAATACTGCATTCATTGATGAATATTATATTGCTTGAACTTCCGATAAAATTTTGTCTTCTAATCTCGTTATTCTTTGACAACCGCTGGTTAATTTGAGATTTAAAAATTCGAAATGATTTCTGTCAACATACTTCTTTAACATGTTTCCTGAGATTGCCTAGCCGATGCAAATCTTTAATTTGTACATATAGTCCCTAGAAAGCTTTGAAAAAATTATAGAACCTAATCTGAGTGACCCACCGGTGGGTCACTTGGCATGAAATGTGTTAAATTAGTTTTGGATGCTAGTTTTTCAATCAATTTTAGATTCTCTTCTTCTAGCAAGGATTACACTTTTTCAATGCTCTTTTGCGCTTGTCCAGTCACTGAGTTACCTGAACTTGAGAAATGGCGCAGAGATATTTTTTTTTGCAATTTAAAAAATCTTTCAGCGTGCAATCGAACCTGGCATCCATTGTAATGCTCCTTTGTAAGTGGAAAGTATGGCGAAAAATCTGACACATTGGTAGATTCCCTATAAGCAAAATAGATTAAAGAACAAAATTGCATTTCCAAAAACAATCATGTTAAACAAAATGATATCATGTGCACATTTTGAGAATAAAACCACATTTTTGCTTCTTTATTTTATTTCGCTTAATTAAATGTGTCAAATAGTTTTCCCGCACCCTATATTCGGATGATCAAATGGTTGAATGATGTTTTATGTGTATCCATTTCATTGGAAGATCTCTTGATCGTAGTAATTCTTATACCCGCGTGTATTAAATTCCCTTTATACAATTTTCGCTCGATCGATGCGAATATTTTCGTTATCCATCAGTGTGAAAACGATTGATGCGAATTAACACACAATTCATCTTAGTCGATCGTAGGAGGGAGCTCGAGTCTCAGTCATCAGATGAACTTTAAAATATTAACATGTGGTGGTGTCATTTGTTGCAGGGGTAGTGTCATTTAATACAGGGATAGTGACATTTATTGCAGGAGTAGTGTCATTTATTACAGGGGTGGTGTCATTTGCCACAGGGATGGTATTATATGTCACAAGGGTGGTGCCATTTATTGCAGGGGTGACGTCATTTGTTAGAAGGGTAGTCAAAAAGTAAAAAAAAACATTTCCAGAAAAGAAAATTTGTTGATATCCAGTAGAGTTGATAAGTAAAATATACAACATTGGAAATATTAAATAGTGCACATGATGTGCATAGCTTTCCAACACTGAATACTACCAAAACTGTGGCGTTGATATATGAGACTTCTGAGTTTTCTATCGTAGCGATAATTTTGAGATCTGCTGTGCCAGACATAGAAGAAGAAAGGCTTCTTGATTTACACACTTTGCTCACCCAAAATATTGTATTATACAAAAGTATTTTTATTAACATTCTGTGGCACAATGTATAAATTAGTAATTGGCACCTCAACGGCGACGCCTGAGCTTGAGGGAGAGACGATGCGGGGGCAGCGTCAGTCGCGGGTTGAGCTCTATCGTATACGTGTTGTTGCTGTGGTTGTGGGCCCGAGAAGCGGTGCAGGTGCAGGTTGCACGTTGGTTGTTCGTCAAAAGTAGTCGTTGTCGTGGAGATCTGTGCTTGTAAAGTATTAGGCTAAGCAGATTCAGTTACTAACACTAGTATAGGGATAATCGTCACGCAAGTAGAGGTTGTGAGTCACGGTCGAAGGTTGTCGAATTCGCATCATTGTACACGGTTGGAGGACGTAGGGTAGTGTGGGGGCAAGTCGGACATGGGGGCGACCCG
>VCRD01007364.1:9605-21826 GCA_006783055.1 Trinorchestia longiramus
ACACCAGCATGGATCTGTACTCACACCAGCATGGATCTGTACTCACACCAGCATGGATCTGTACTCACACCAGCATGGATCTGTACTCACACCAGCATGGATCTGTACTCACCAGCATGGATCTGTCCGCTGCAATTCGATGATCTCTTGATCCTCCAGGACTGCAGATATATCTCCAGATTTAATGAAATTCACGACAAATAAATTGCGATGTTCGGTCGCTCTTGAATTCCAGGCAAGAGAAAGCTGTTTTCTTAGCTGATGTTCCTGGTTAAACCTCACGAGTCACAGAACTAGTATGAAGTAAATAAAAAAATCACCATTGAAGTTTAGTACGTAGGCAGTGCTGCACTGTTGTAATGTTCAGTTTTGTACTGTAGCACATGAACTTATTTCACGTGAGAACTACTTCATGCGCATCATCATTCCGTGAACTAAATTTTCTGTTGGGTCAACAATGAACAAAAAGTCAAGGAATTAGTTCTTTTAAAGGAACTTGTTCTTTACACCATATGGAGTGCACAGCCACTGAATACATCCTTCATTGGCCATAAATAAAGTTTTCAGAAGCTGATCACCACTCTCTGCCTCCTGATCACCACTCTCTGCCTCCTGTTCACCACTCTCTGCCTCCTGATCACCACTCTCTGCCTCCTGATCACCACTCTCTGCCTCAGACGTTCCAATAATAAGAAATTATCTCTGGAAAAGGTGGTTTTTGATTAGGAAAGCAATTAACTTGTGCCTAATTGTACAAAAATTATTAGTGAAACAATTAATTTGTGGCTAATTAGGAAATTAATTAATGCATATGCACATATGCATGTCCATTAAACACACACAGCCTTACAGCAACAAACTTCCAAGGGCACAACACAACTGCACTGCACGACACAACTACACAAGAGAACACAACTGCGCTGCACAGGAGATTTACAGACAAAATATATTCATTTGCAAGTATCATATTATTAGTTGATTTAATTCTAAGATTAGCATTGTATTTACAATAGTGCTTATTAATGTATTAGTGATTGTTCGTTCAATACTAACACTAGTATTGCATTTCCAATACTATTTATCAATGTATTAGTGCTAGTTCGTTCAATAGTAAGACTAGCATTGCGCTTATCAATAACATGTACGACTTTGAGCTCAACACTCTGTATCACAGCATCGCACTGTTTTAATGAGAGTGAAATTAACTTGCAAATAATTCATCAATATCCAAAAAAATTAAATGTCTTATAGTAATTATTAAGACATACATGGTAAATTAACAATAGAATAGAATAAGGCAATAGAAACAAGCCGTTTGGTCTATTCTTGGGTTAGTACCCTAGTCTCATACCGTCTAACGTCTAGGCATCAATCACGCACATGCACATCATTTATACACAGGCCCCAGAAATTTAGAAAGATATACAGGGTGTCTCAAAAAAATGTACTCACCCTTTAACCGTTGCTAACATGCTGTCTTCTTTGTGTTGCAGGTGTGAGGTTCGAACCTTTGCGAACATGATTAAATGTGATTAAAGAATCATGTTCGCAAAGGTTTGAACCTCACACCTGCAACACAAAGAAGACAGCATGTTAGCAACGGTTAAAGGGTGAGTACATTTTTTTGAAACACCCTGTAGAATCATTATTTTATAGAACAACTGGGATAATTAACACCACAAATAGTAATTCGTTACTACGACATAAGCGATAAATAGTAATCAAGTAATACAAAAAATACGACATAATAATTAATACAACAAGTAGTAACGCAGTATGCGTCCAATAGAATAAGGTTTCGTCAATTTCGTCAGGGCTCAAGAAGTTAAAATTTGTCCAAGTTTTATCGTTGCGTAAAAAACCTTACGCAATGGACATAAGTAATGCATGATATACATGTATGAGAACTTCAATAACGCACGCATAATATACATGTATGAGAACTTCAATAACGCACGCATAATATGCAAGTATAAGAACTTCAATAACGCACACACAACATCCTCGTATGTATGAGAGTTTCAATAACGCACGCATAACATCCTTGTATGAGTTTCACGAACGCATAATATTCTCATATATGCGTACAGCTCTTCTATGCTCTGCTGACAAAGGCATTCGTTCCCATAATTTCACTCAATAAAATAATGAAACAAAAAATACAAATTTTGTTTATCGATTTGCTGACAAGACACGCTAGCGTCGTGCTTCAGATTGCTAATCAGTTTTTCTTCAAGAACCAAGGAAAGAAAGAGTAAAAGAAAATACGAGTATTTCACAAAAACTAACTTTACGAAAAGTCCTTGTAAACATACATGCAAATGTGCATCAGTTTTATTTTGATTCATTATTCGATCACGTGAGAATTACTGTCCAGCATCACTTATGAATTTGCGCGTGTGTGTTTCTATACGTCACGTAGTTTTACTACTCTTAAGAGCTCATCAATAAACATCATCACTACTTAACATTAAAAATTGGAAAATTTTATGTATTTGTACTGTATACTGTATTGAAATAAAGTTTCTTTCTTCTTTTGAAGGCTTGCAAAATGTATGCAAACGAGAGAAGGCTCTAGGACGCCCCGAGGTCCCCTCAAGTTCACGCTTTACTTAAACTCGTTCCAGGAAAAGCACAATTTTCTGCCGCCATGAGCCGCGGTCAGAGACGACCTGGGTTCACCCCTGCAGGAGGTGTGTAAACTTATCTTTAATTAAGTGAGAGAGAGGGAGATAAAGAGAGCGACACCTCCCCACCTCGTCGCGCCCCAGCCAACACTGCAGCTGCCTCTCAAATTGCCTGTTATATACGCATACGGCGGTGACGTCATCGCTGAGGACGGTGACGTCATGGCTGAGGATGGTGACGTCATAAGTGAGGGTAGCGACGCCATCGCAAAGGGTAGCGTCGCCATCGCAAAGGGTAGCGACGTCGCAACTGGGGATAGTGACGTTAACACTGACGGTGACGTCATCGTTAACGGCCACAGAGCAGCGACCGTGTAACCAACATACTTTTTTCATTTGACTGTAACAGTGATTCCAACATCATCATGTTCAAACATGTCGAATAGTGATGCCAACATGCCTTTCGAAACGCAACTGAAATTTGTCAATACAAAATTCGCCTCATACTGTTCAATCGAGATCTATACACATGTTGCCCACACACATGTGCAGTTTGCATCACCATGCAATTTATATCTTTATAATTTTAACGCATTGAGAAGGACTTCCTATCATACAGTCGCTTAATTATTGAGTATACAGTATATTCGAGCCCTGAATTTGAACTTGGCTATAGTACGGCTTGTCAAGTTCGATTTCGTGTCAGAGTTTCGAAGGTCAGAAACTTAGAAGAAAATTTCAGCCAATTCTCTGTGCCACAGCAGCAGAACGGATTCAAGCGATGTTCTTTTCTACTAAAACTGAATTGGAGTTTGTTTTGAGGGTTTATTACTATGATTTATTTTAAGAAATTATTTAAATGCTTTATTTTAAATGCTTATTTCCAAGATTAATTTGGAGACTTATATGGGCCACGACGACGATCACGAAGCTTCTCACGCACGCGTAATAATTTGGGAATTTTCTTAAAGAAAATCTGGTGGTCTAAGAACGTACTGTGTGCTGCATTAACATTTTGGCTCTTGTTCATTTTCAAGTTACGAGCATCAGAGCTGTGCAACAAACATGTTGACCCACCAGACCACCCTACTAGGAACTGGTTTGTCTTCCTACAAGTTTTTTGAATCCCCTGTCATGCCACTACAGTGTGTACCCTTGAACTGGTCGGTCATCAATTGGCGAATGTTTTACCGCTAAACTGTGCATCCTCAAACTGAACTGTTACCAAATGGAAAATATGAGATAAGCAACACGATTTTAAAAAATTACGCTTTTTCAGCAGGTGAGGCATTCACCACTCTTTTAGCTGACAGCTTCAAAAGATTTGAAACTTTACGTACACAATTTAAACAAAGTTCGAAGTCCTGCTACATATAGCATCCTGTAATGTAATTATTCATTCGTTCAGCAATTTGAAGCCATTCTAAAAAAACAAGATTGCAAGCCCTCGTTCAAGTTTCGATGCAGTGAGATTATTTCTCCGAATTGGCAAATAAAAGTTCAATGCTGGAACGGGTCTGCTATTTATGTAACAGTTTCAATAATTCTAATACTGGAACGAGTCTGCAATTAATATAACAGCATCAATGCTAGAATGACTTTAAGGTTTCTCTTTTAAGACATAATTTAAAACTTATAGGTTTTTATTTTACGTTTCTTACGATATTAGCTAGTTTCCGTGGAAATTCCATGGTTTAGATTTAACTAATTTGGTATTATTATAGAGATGAATGAATTAAAGAGTTAGCCGAATTGCTGTGTTTTATATGAATACTTGTCATCTACACATATAATAAACATGTCTTCATCTCTCTTTATCTATCTGTGTGGTACCGTCCCATTACTTCTAATCTGTAACTGAAGCAAAATTATTGAACTACAATCAGAACGGGTATGCATATATTATAAGCATTTTATTGTAAATACCAAAAGTACCAGATCACTATAAAATACTCCATTATTTCCGTCTTAGCTTTGTACACTGACACGGTCATGTTATCAGCCATGATTAGTATTTTGTATACAGAATGGAAGTTCCGTATACATTCAAGAAAAATATTCAAGTTCTGATAGTACCACGGGTGAAACTGAAAAATTAATTTTATCTCATAGATTTTCAATTTTCTCAGTTTTAAACCAAAGAATTTCAAAGGGTACAATTTGGATCATGTTATCGGTAGATAAGATACAGAATAGAAGTTTTGTATATATTCATGAAAAATGTTCATTTAAAGCACAGTGATTCGTCGTAAATCTTTAAAACACAAGTAGACCCACACGTGAAAATTCATGTGTTTTTCACTGAATTTCTTCATCTGATTTGCCAGTGGTCGTGGGCTTTGCGAAGGAGTTTCCACATTGAAGGATGTGCCTTTTGTATCCAGAATACAATGCTTACAATACATGTATACCCTACCGAATTTCCTCCTATCTAAATCCTTAAGAGCATGACAGAGAGACGAACCAAGCAAGCAAGCAACAAACTGTGTATATTATTATATAGTGGAATTAGAATTTTATTAACTCTTTCAACTGCATTATAAAATTCAGAATTAAAAGGTCACTACAATGGTTAATACACATTATACATCTAGAACAAATACACTACAGAGGTTAATACACACAATATGTACAGCTTGTAAAAATGCATTACAGTGGTCAACACCTACAGCACATATATACTATGTTTTCAATACAAAGTGTCTGTTGACAGCATCTACACGTGTACAGGTTTGATACCATTAATAGAGCAAAAGCGTCTCTGCAAACACTGAGGTCGTAGCAACGCCAGGGCTGTCACTCTTACTCACAGAAGAGTCAATAAAACTAATCATCACTTCCGCTACTAGAGCTGGAAAGTTTCCGTTCTTTACTAACTATTTAATTAAGGCTTACGTCTTCCTCAAATCAAGCTTTTAATGAAGACCAAAATAAACGTTGTCTATTAGTTATTTTTTATGATGTTGTCTCTCTGATCGAACGCATTGAGTTTTTCACACGTAAGAAAAATGATGCACGACAAGCTTTCGCTCTAATAAAAATATTAAACTATCATCCGATATAAAAGTTAGTCACATTTAACTTAGACAGCACAATTTTATCCTAAAGAATATGAAGGAAAATTTTAATTATTGGTGCATTCTTTCAATAATATTCTCTGCAATATACGAGGAGGGGAAATGTTGAGGTAACTCGGAGGTGTTACGCCCAGAAGTACGTCCTATACTTTTCCTATAGTTCACAAGGAGCTGTAGTGAATCGCATGGCTCCACTACAAAACGAGTACCGCGACAAGGCTAGCTTTTATCGACCAATGAGCAAACAGGACAGAAGAAGTGAATCCAGCGACGAGGCTAGGCCCCGTTACGACCAGAAGCACAACATTAACCAATGAACGGTCACACTCAGGCAGCAGAGCCCAGCCAACCGCCCTATTTAACGAGGCTGCAACGCTCTGCGTCATGGACTCTCTACCCATCACTTCCAAAGTCAATGCCTCCACAAGAACTCTCATCACCTGAAGAAAGCACACTACCAACAGCAGAGCGAACCAAGAAGAAACCAGCCATTTTGTCTACGGACAGAATGGGCAGACGCGCACAACGAAGAACCAATAACTAATATCATATTCAAATGTCTAAATACAAACTGTTTAACTATTCTGCCTTTAATTGCCTTTTCTCCTATTGGGTTCCTCGATAGTCCCTTACTCCCTCAGGCGCTCACTCCGAGTAAGACACAACGTAAAGATCTTCAATGTCTGCTCAGAGATAAGAGATGTCCTAGGGTTGGGACTAAAAAGTGATAGGAGATAGATTACTACAGAGCCTTTCAATGGAGTCAAATTCAACAAGCCTAACGCTATCAAATGAATAAATTCCGAATCCATCGTATCGAAATTGAAGAATTCTGTGGCCATAATTTTTGCTACTAGACCGCTCTAAAAATTTACCTGACAACGCGCGAGGAAGAGATGGGTAATATGGGGTAAAGCTCCATCTTGCTGAAACGTGATGCCAGTTTTAAACATAAAATTAGCAATTAAGATGAATGAACT
Source organism: Trinorchestia longiramus (assembly GCA_006783055.1). Lineage (NCBI taxonomy): Eukaryota > Metazoa > Arthropoda > Malacostraca > Amphipoda > Talitridae > Trinorchestia > Trinorchestia longiramus. The sequence continues at coordinate 16,290 of VCRD01007364.1, forward strand.
TCTATATTGTTAGTAATCCGTTCTTCAACGAATATTAACGAAGCATTTCGTCCTAAGCGACTGTCAAAATCATAACTAAAATTGTTTTTTTGCAGTCTATATACATACTGTGTGAAATGTGATAGCATGTTTCAACACAGAATCCATCACAAACGTTTATCATACAATCAAGGTAGATCCACTTATTGCATAATTTTAACTCATACTTCAAAGGAAACAATCAAGTTTTTCTTTTACAAAATATCAGAGCAACAAAACTAAAAAAGAGTTTTGCCACGATCTTCGATTGACCCTCTACTTCTAGACCAGTGTTTCTCAAAGTGGTCCGTACCGCCCCTCTGAGGGCGTTGAGGTAATGCAAGGGGGCGGTAGGAGGGTACACCTTGAATGGGGCGTATATTACTGTATAATACACAGTAACATAATCATTAGAGGGCGGCGGAAAATCAAATAGTGTCCTAAGGGGCGGTGATTGAAAAAACTTTGAGAAACACTAGTCTAGACGGTACAAAATAAGAAAAATAAAGAATTTTTTACTTACATCCTGGATTTTACGCACGTATTTTACCACGCATTTTACCATACTTTGCTTCATCAATGAATTACCTAATACACAAAATTTTCTGTTTCTTTTTCTTTAATTCCATGATAACGCAGTTAGCAAATATTCAATGAAATAAAATTGTTCTCTTTAAGTAAAAAAATCTTACTTGTGGCCTGAAAAAATGACAATAAATTTTGCCAGTTTTCTAGTTCGACCACTAAAATTCAATTTAGTGACTTTGTTTGTGAGCAACACCTGTTTTCTGATTCTGAGAAATAAACTGTACTAAAGTTCCTAATTTTTTCGTGGTATCCTGTATATCGATCCGAAATCATCACAGCACGGATGGCCGAAGGCCGTAACAGAAGTGATTCAGCAATGGTCTTGCTTTTTTCCATAGGCTTAGAAAAAAGTTTACTTCTGTATTTCTCCAACGCTAACACCTTCAGGTCTTCCTTTATCTCTTCATTCATCTTGTTTCAGCTATTATTGGCTACAGATACCACTTCTGTTGAATTGCAGTCAGTTTTCCATCGTTCTATCTTTCGAAAAGAAGTTCTTTTTAAATTTTGGAACACGTACTGCCAGTCTTCTTCAACCACGATATCAGTTCCTTTCAACCGCTTCATGATCTGGCAGATCAATTATCAGTATTAATATGGCTTTAAGGCTTTAAATGATTAGATCAGGGTTTACTATTTTTACACATTCATTTGATTGCTATACGAAAGTTGATAGTTGATCTTACAGCAAAACCAACTCTAAATCAATATTTAGAGTACTTATTTGGAAATGGAAGATAATAATCATACAGAAACAAGCGCTAAGTATCACAGATAAGAAACAATGTTATATTTTCAGTGCACTGTAATCCTAGTATTTTCAGAAACCAATATTTTCAGTGCATTTCAGAGATCCCCCACTATTACTAAAAGGATCGGTTGGTGCGAGCAGCAACTTACGGCGCTGGTGACTTCCTACACTGACGAATAGCTTCCATGCGTCCCCTTAATGACAAGACATTGGAAGCGAGTGGACCGAGAAATAATTGTAAGGGTATTTAGAAAATAATTCCTGATAATTGTAAGGGTATTTAGAAAATAATGCCTGATAAAGAAATAATGATAATGAACTGAAATATTAGAGGGCTGTCTTCTTGTATACAAGTTAATATTACAGTACACCATCATTATTTGTTGTGTTATTTTATTACTACCTCGCAATTGTTCATTTTATTACTGTTTTTATGGTAATTATGGTTTTCATAATTACCATACACAAAACAGTGCTAGACTTGGCAAAATTAAGATACTGCGTGTAGGAAAACTCTCAAGTCTGAGTTGGGCGCGCCGTAGAGTTTCTTGTAGTCCTATATAAAACTATGTCAAACATTTTTTAGCGTAGATACCTTCGAAATTTAGTACCATAATATTTGTGCACTGTAAGAACCTGTAAAACTGCTTTGTAAATTCATGGATGAGGTATTTGAAGAGATCTCTATTGTGATATTTCAAGTAGAAGTTAACTTTCGCAAATAAATTCTCCAGTGGATCTCACAAAAAACGTAGGAAATTTAGTACATAATATTTTCAACCTTTTTATCTCGTTACGAAGATTTGAAAACTGACATTCTGGGATTAACAAAAAAAACCTTGAAAAGTCCATATGTTATTGAACATTTTTACCTTATTGATAAGTAAAGTACAGTAGAATAGATGGCAAAATATGTGTGTGAAATACATACTGTAATTCTAAAATTCCCAGTGTTTTTCGGCAGCACACTGTGTGTAAAAGGAAATCTAAGACTATTGAAAAGTATTTGTGAAGTTTCATTACACTTATTGATGCATACTGGAGTATAATTTAAGATTTTTATGCCCTCAAAAAAATAAAATTACGCGTTGTATGGTTCGTGTAAGAAGGTGGCCAATAAAGCAAGCATTTGAGCGCGTAATTGCTTACCTGTACCGCGTTTTATCATGTCAAGAATCTGCCATGCCTCAAACAAGCTCATTAAACTACACGACTTACGCGTTTTCGTTAAGAATTTCACGACACACTGAGGCGTGTTAAAGCGACGCTGGAAGTTCCGCGGGGCAGCCTCGATAAGCGTGTAATCAAAGGCAAATTTTTTAGCACGAATTAATGCTACTGAAGCTCAGCAACATATCATGGGCTTCCAGTATCGCTTTAACCTTGCTTTTCTACCTCAAGAGCCTTGAGATTTGACAGGTTCATTTCAAGCAACTTGTGCGTTAAAATTCATCTCGTCATGTGGTAATTTGGCTGGTCGTGTAGTAATGAAGTGACTTCAAACCGCGGCTTTGAAGTCGAAGTCGACACGCAAAATGTGCATACGTCAGACAGGCCGAAACATGGCGTGCTGATTCCCTCAGAGTTTATTACACCAAAATATTCTCCACAAGAACTCTGGTGAGCGTTTTGCTAATTCAAATTTCATGGTTTTATGGAGATGCTCGCTAAATGTGCTTGACCAAAAACAAGTTTGCTCAAAATTACGTTGTATTTCATCATATGAAGAGATGGAAACGTTTTTTTTGGTGGTAAATAAGCAATAAAAATAAATATGCAATCACTAATAACTAATCAAGTAATAACTGATAATTAAGTAATAGCTAATTAATTCATGAGGAGTAACTAACACATAATAAACAACAACTAATTACTGTAAATGAGCAAATAACTGACAACTAATACACAAACAATGATAACCAATCATCATGCAATAAGTAATGCATATGCTATAAGTAATACGTAATTAATAAGCAATAACTTATAAATAATGAATATGCAATAAGCCACAACTAATTAATAAGCAATATCTAGTGGCTAATCAATAATAAATACTAAATAACTGAACAAGGACTAATAATAAAAAGTAATAAATAATCAAAACACAATAACTAATCACCTAACGGAAGGACCATGTTATTGAATGCACTCATTGTTAGGCAGTAATTAAATACATTGTATTTAAATACGCATTTGAATGTATTTGTGTATTTGAACATGTATTTTCAGATACATTTGTGTATTTAAACACGTATTTTCAAATACATTGGAAAACGTATATTTATATACGATATTGTGTATTTAAATACATTGTGTAGTTAAATACATTGAAATAATTTTTCATCTAAATATAACGCTTGAAATGAGTTAGAACGGCCTTGTACAGCAATGGCTCTTCGGTCCCGCCCCCAGTTCTCTTGTTGTACTGGTGGGGTTTCATGAATGACAGCCTGCAATTCCTCAGAATTGAATCCTTTGGAGCGTTCTTTTCTTGGTTCATCCTTTAGACTGAAGTCATCCTTTTTGAAACGTGAAAACCATCTTCTACAGGTCTTTTTATTCACCACATCAATTTCATAAGTGTCTTTGAAAGGTCTTTTCGCTGAAATTGTTGTATTGCCCTTCTGAAATTCATACTCGTACAGTAAAATATGCCTAATGTACTTTTACTTGGAGTGTACATTTGGCCAACAATAGTTACTTATTATCATAATTGAAAAAATCTAAAAGAAGAAATAATACTTTAGTGATTTAGATTATTACACATACGTCATTTATAAATTAGATTGATTTAATGATGACCATAAATTGGACCCAAAAATCGAACAGAACTTTCGATACAACCTGATAGATCCTCAATTTTCTTACTTTTGAATCAAGGAATTTTAACGGGTACTCTCTGGGCCACGTTATCGTTAGATAAGATGCATAATGAAAGCCGTGTGCATATTAATGAATATTATTCATTTAAAACACAATAATTCGTCCTAAATCTTCAATACATTTATCTTTTTAATAATTTCACACTAGTCAAATTTAAATCGTGGAATTTCCACGGGAATTGGCTAGTAATTAATAATTATCTAGCTATTTGCTTTCATTTTATGAATTATGATGTCTCTGTCACGAGTTTGAAAATTTTTCGCCATAATTAAGTTCCCTCTATCTTTTTTCTAGTTGGCTGACCTGCAATCTATCGTGCTGTGAAAATTTTATTTCTTTGAACTGAATTTAATATACGTCCAATCATAAAATAATATTCGTGTTGTACGCGTGGAATTCTCAAAATCTCGGACAATTTTTATCAAAATTCACAGTGTAAGCGTTTTGGTAGGTCAAAAATTTACGAACACATAACGCATTCTATATAGGAGTGGGAAAGCTTCGACTAATATAATGTTACTCCAGCTGAAAATTAAATTCTTATGATAATGATGTATCAAGATCCCTTATTTTCAGGGATATGAAATGAAAAAATTATATTTTGTTTCATTTAGATAATACATCGAATGTTTAGTTTTTGCATTCTCAGATTACTACATAGATTAAAGTCAATAATGTTGTACCTCTGCAGCCGTTGCAAAGGCGTTTCAGCGAGCGAGGGCAGAGAGCATTTCAGAGAAACAAAAATGAAAAATGAAGACTATAGATTACGAATAGAAGACATTCGTGCAGGAGGTCCCTTATTCTATGATTGCCTAGATATTATTCTTAGTACTCCTCACGAAACACTAATCATGGGAGATTTCAACCTGCCCCACATAAACTGGACTACTCGCCAAAGTCAAGCACCAGGCTCAAAACTTATTGATCTGATGAATACCAATTCCTTGCAGCAGCATGTCAACGAACCAACTAGAGGAAACAACTTTCTTGACCTCGTCATGACGACTACTGACCTCAGTATAAACGGCCTAGAAGTTACGGACAAGATCGGTGACCACCAGATGATAGACTTCTCGCTCGAAGTACAAGACCCTAACACAAGGACTTAACATAAACAAGTCCTCGACTATAAACGAGCAAACTTCGAACTAATGAAAGAAGAGCTTGGCAGCTATAACTACGAAGTACTCATGAACAACAAAAACGCTGATGAGTGCTACATGATACTCAAAGATAAGATTGCAACCGCTACAGACCACCATATCCCAAGAAAGCGAATCAGGCCAACTAATAA
>VCRD01007365.1:0-18841 GCA_006783055.1 Trinorchestia longiramus
TGCTATTATGATAGCAACGATGGAGCTGTTATTATGATAGCAACGATGGAGCTGTTATTATGATAGCAACGATGGAGCTGTTATTATGATAGCAACGATGGAGCTGTTATTATGATAGCAACGATGTTGCTGCTATTGGCAGCAATGGAGCTGCTATTGGCAGCAATGGAACTGCTATTGGCAGCAATGGAGCTGCTATTGGCAGCAATGGAGCTGCTATTGGCAGCAATGGAACTGCTATTGGCAGCAATGGAGCTGCTATTGGCAGCAATGGAGCTGCTATTGGCAGCAATGGAGCTGTTATTAACAGCCATGGTGCTTCTATTAACGGTTATTTTCGCATCAAATGACATTCAGAAAGCGCTCCCAGTAGTAACGTCTCGACGGTGGTCACAAAACGAGGTTCTACAAGATCAATAAACATCCTAGTGATTAAGTTCAAATGACACACTGCAGTAGCGCAACAATGCACGTCAGTGAACGCCAGCTTCTCAAATGACGATGAAGAACAAAAAACACAAATCATGGGAGATATCTTATCTTGGGCCTATTAGATCTATGTTGCTGGACATACAATAGCAAAAAAGAATATGTGTTCAGCATGCTTTATCGGTGTTTCTTTCTAATTATCTTGTACTGTTTGTAGAAAGGATGTTATTTGTAGCCTAAATTATCACTGAATACAGCACCAGTCGTTCAATAGAATTTATGCTATGAGAGAGTTTCATCTCATGATGCAAGTAATATCAAAGGCAACAACAAAAACTTAGACAATCACATGTCCACCCCAAACTGCCCACGCGTTGCAGTCTAAGAAATAATGTAATGTTTCCTTACGATAACATTGTTTGATACAATACGTTCAAAATTCATTCTTAAAATAACACCAATACATTTCATACGAGTTCCTAGTGTTGGTGTCCTCAATAATTCTCACTGAAGTTATGGTAATATGATAGAATAACGAAAAGTGGATGATAGCAGCAGTCAAGTCTATGTTCGGCATGCAACAGATCATTGACACTGACGGCGCATCGAACAAATACGTGTATGCAACAGTGATGGGTAAGATTAGGTGTAAAAGAGCATGAAATATGTAATCTACGTGAATCTCTAGGCAAATTTTCACGTGTATATGAATATAAATTAACAGCTTAAAGTTAATATACGAAGTTCAAACATAGAGACTCAGTTTATTATGTGATGATTGTTCTAAGCCTTCCAGAGGTGGACGATCTTTTTGTTGTTAAACATTGAACTCAACCTGCCAAGTGTGACTAAACAGCCGGAAGTGACGCTTAACACGTTGACTCTGAAGTGGTACGTATGTGTACCACTTAGGTTAGGTTCTGTAATTTTTTCGGATCCTTCTAGTGACTATACGTACAAAGTGAAGTTTTACACCAATCAGAGAATCGGAGGCAACGTGTTAAACTTTCAAAACATACTGCATTAGAGGACAATACGGTATTAAGGGAGACACGTTATAGTGAAGACACAAAACCCGTCCTTACAGCGTGCTGCCCTTACAGCGTGCTGCCCTTACATTGAGGGTGGTGATGACGAGTGGACGCCCGTCGAGGTACTCTCTCCCCAGCAGGAGCTGCTCGGACCTCGTCAGGCCGGAGGGCATGACCCTGGGGACAGGGAAGGGCAGGCCTCCACACTCCAGGTACTCCGATGACAACCTGCCGGCAACTTGAGGTTTTTATCAACTATTGATCCAGCGATGATCGCTTAATTTTTCCATCTATAGTATGCCCGTTGGTGTACCCAATTATTGTGGCAGTATCAGAACAGTAAAAATGCGAAGAAAGTTTGCTACTGCCAACCCGGTCCGGTGCAAGAGTTGTAGTCATCATTTATGATTGATGAACCCAAACAAAACTAAAAAGGCCCGCAATGGAAACACAAAATCTGACTTCATTCAACAAGGAAATATCACTCGCACCTGCCAAGCTCCATCTTGAGGTGCAAGTAGGCGAGGTAGGAGGTGGGGGTAAGAGGGGGGTTTGTGGCCCCCGAGCTCATGGCCCCCGGGCTCGTGGCCCCCCACAACCACCTGCTCAGCTGGGGGGCCAGGCATAACCACTTGCGGCGTTCCTGGGAGAGAGAGGGCAGTGAAGTGTGTGTGGGGGGAGAAGTTAGTGGGAATTAGCGGAAATTAGTGGAAATGAATGGATATTTGTGAAAATCTGTAGAAATTAGGTGCGATTATTATAAATTAATAGTAATTAAAAGTTTTTGATGGAGATTGGTACGAGTTATTGAAAATTATGGGACGTTAGAGGCAATTACTTGAAATTCAGAGCATAATAAGACAAAGTTATTCAGTAAAAGATTAGCTATAAATAAGAGTATTCAGGCCTATGTATTACGGATGGCTTTCATAGTCTGTTCAGCATCTTACTGTGATAATACTCGTAAATTTATACCGCTTATCTAAAAATTCTTCAGTTTTAAAAACCTAGTTTTATCCTCACCCAAAATCCCAACAAAAAAATTATTTCTTAAATGTAATTAGTATTTTGTTGTTTCCTTAACTACTTCAGACGTTGGAAAAGATTTATTCAGCCACCGTGTACCGTCATTGATTTTTTTCATATTTAATTTGAGAAATTCAGCTATAAATTTGCATGTGTGCAAAACGCCTAAACGGTTTGCCAAGAGACTGAAAAATTCTACCATGCATTAAAATAAAGGGAAAGATTTCAAAACACTGGAAGCGAGGGGAACAAGCATGAGCCCAGGGCACCAGATGAAATTAATGGAAACACTTACTGATACTCTTGTAGCATCTCAAGTTTAGTGATGAGACCGAGTGTCAAAATAATTATTTCTTTGCATGTGATATGGCGAGACTAAAAGAAACGAATAAAATTAGACTACAGAAGAATTTTCGCCTCATCAGCTTTTTGAATTGAATTCGAGGGAAAATGTAATTTAGATGAAATGTATCAGTTGATTGTGTGCATCAGGGTTGAAACTTTAATCATTATGGAGCTACGAAATAAACACATGCGAACCCTTATCACTGTTTTGCTTCATTGCACCTCAAAGTAAGGGCTTTATGGTGCGAAAAATAAACACTATTATTTACTGCCTGAAGTAATGAGCAACGGGAACGACAGAAAATGAGCGATTATTCTTTTCTTAAATCGCAGGGACTTTGAATAATAAAGAAACGGTGCGTTTACTGAGCTGCTATAAGTTTAAGAGAAAAATGCAGCTTCAATGTACGTGTAGCTTACAATAGCCATAGGTAGGATAGCAGCACAGCTGGTGAATTCTATGTCTGAAAGATCACAGATGCTAAAGAAAGATAATAAGAAAGGAAAAGCCCTGTATTTATGAAAGCTTCAACTATGTGTAGCGCGATGCTCTCTATTTTGTAGAAGCAAAGAATAAAATTTGTACGGGTGCGTAGTTACTTCAAACAGGCGTCTGTAAATGCATCTCTGCTTCACTAAAAAGAATATTCTTCTTCCCCGTCGGAAACAAGCTGAAACTAGTTTTTCAGTTTTTTAACTTGAAATTCGTCAATAAATCAGTTGATCTGATATTTCAAAGAAATCAATTTGATTCCTTCTCAAAAGCCTCATCTTTAAACCCTGATCTGGTAGCTAAATGCTTTAAAACATTTCGAAAACTCCCTGAAGAGACAATAACTTGTATTGAGCACAGTAAAATTTTAAATTACCCAAGATTCACGAACGGAGGAAGACTCACAAGGGCTTTATAGAGCGGCATTTGCACAATGGGTTCAGACCCTACAGTGTGGCCCCGGACCTGCCCCCTGCAGGGCTCCGTGAGCAGCAGCATCAGGGGGCCCAGACCCTCATCTTCAAAGGCACGTCGCAGACGGGCCAAATGAGAACATGGACCGACGCCGATGGTGACCGCCGCTGGATCTGGTGAGGTAGATAATGAAACTCACTACGGAAAGATTCCACCTGTCTTCTGGGTCAGGTTGTATGATTTGTTTACCTGGATAATTTTTTTATATAGTCAATAATGAGCATTTGTTCAAAAAATTAATGTTTTCTCAATTTTATCAAGATGAAATTTTGTATGTGGTGCTTTTAGTTGTCTCTTTTTCATGGAAATCAGAAAAATATCTCTGGATAGTGGATGTATTTGAAATAATTGCTGAATAACATCGACTACTGAGCTGGTCTATTGCATAGCTGCAGTTACCTTGCATTAATATTTTCATCGTTCTTGACGTATATTCCACTAATACTATTCAAATAATAACACGCATGACAAAAGCTCGAAATAACACCTCTCTAGAGTACAGTTTCCATCACGAAACTGAGACTTAAATTAATGTATTTAGAATCTTCAGTTAAAAGTTTCCCTTGGAGAAATACGGTTCCCGTTGCAACTTCGACTTAACCCTTTCGACGCAGCTGGGACATATGTGTCCCAGTAATTTCAAATGTTCAAATGTTCCTGGTTAAAGCAGGATAAATTTCGCGTCGAGAGGGTTAATTTATGAAACACTGATCACATCCTGAAGTGAAGAGAAGCAAGGACTGTTGCAGAAACCTGGTCGGGCGATGACGGCAGACAGAGGCAAGAAGAAGAGCGTGAGTGAGGAAGCTGCTGCAGCGCTGGCCATAAGTAACTCACCCTGTAGCTCCACAACATCTCCAGGACCCACAGCTACAACTGGTGAAACAAATAAAATATTATATCTTACACAGAACATGTAATGGGATTGCGGTCTTGATTCTTAACGCTAATATTTTAACACTAATGATGATGCGTCCAGTGACCTCCAAGCCTCTGTAGTGAGACTTGAGTTGAAGGCTCGAAGAAACATTAGATGAACTTCATCAGAGGTCTCTAATCGAGTGCCCTGCAACGCAGATAGGACTTTTTATCTCCAGTAGGAGGCATTGCAAGTAGGAGGTGCACGCCACTTAATCTCAGTGACAACATTTGAATAATTAAGAAAATTTTTGTGTATTTCTCTAGATAACAGAACATCAGGAGGGTGGCCGACGTACGAAAGAAATATTGGCAACAGTGTACGCTGCGTTACGGAGATAATTCGAATGTATTCAGTCCCGAATCAGTAAAAAAAATTCTAAGCAATAGTGGCAACTGAAATGTTCCTCATACTTTTTTGAATAATAACAAACCACGCAAAAGAACAAACGCTCTTTAGCGCCACCAGACTGTACAGAAATTAGTAAACAAGTACTTAACTTGTTAGGAAATTCTCCATCGTGTTTGCAAATGATTTCATTTGTTTAAGGTTCTGAAGAAGAAAGTCGTCTCCCATTCATTTTCGGTGCACATTTTCCACCAATGCAGCTTTGTTGATTACTAGTGGATTCCAGTTGAAATCAAAATTACAGTCAGCAATTAAAACATTCCTCATGTGCTTGACGTTTCCAGTGCATATTCCAGCGCAGCCAGCGCTCATATTTCAGTGTTTACAACAAGGTCAAAAAGACTCAATGAAGAGTTGCAAGCTTCGCTCCAGTAAGATTTTGTATTACACTGACGTCGAGTCGTAAATCTCACTAGTTGATACCACAGTCCTGCAACAAAACTTTTCAAGCCCAAGGCTTGAATCGTAAGTAAATCTTGATGATGACAAGCCGCAATTAGTTGTCGATTTTTACTGATATATTCGTGAATCCGTTCTTCAGGGCTCGAATGTATTTACGAGAGCTGAAAGCTTGAGCAGCAACACGCGAAACAAACGACGTCTATTCATCCGAGTGTTCCCAAAATAATTGATGGACACTAGCGAGATTCAATTTCAAGGGCAATAATTTAAACAACAGAACCACAATTACTGTTATGAAAGGGAAAGCTGATGGAAGCCAGCTTTTTCTGAATGAAAACCCGGAGAATGAATGTACGCAGAATCTCTGTTTTGTAGTAAAATGAATATGTGTTATTGATGCACATGTAAATAAATCAAGTTGATGCTCAAGTTTTGTATCATAATGGAAGAGTTAAAACTCCTTGAAATTTAATAGGTGCTTTCAAGCTCCATCAATTGATGCCAAGCACGAATCAAAATTTTGAAAGCAAATGAGGTAGAAAGTGAAAAAATAAGTCGATCATAGCAATGAAAACTGTCGAATCCTGGGGCAACAGAAACTTAATGGAGATTATTAACGCAAGGGAAACGTGCGTTATGCTGCTGCCTACAAAGGTGGTCGATGAAGCTACAATGAAAACTATAAATCAACTGCAATGCGTGGGATAAATCATCAATGTTGACAGAGGGTCAGCCCGCTCAGTGCATCTGATAACGGAACTTGAAAAATTGAGTCTGGGTCCGCATCTTCGAAGAATTCAGGTATAGGCGCATGAGCTCACAACGAAAGGCTACAGAGTTTTCGAAGCTCCAAATAAACACAACAACGAAGGAGAAGAAGAAGAATAAAGGCTACAGCTCTGCTTGTCGTCTACCTCAAAACTTGAGTTGAAATGTTGGCCTGCTATGTTTATTAAAAAAACTGAAAACTAAAAATTCAAGTTTATATCACTGAGCGCAACGTTGTAAGCAATGATGTGGAAAACTGTGATGGCAGAAGCAATAAAAATTCAGTCAAGAGAACTGATTGATTGCTGGTGACTGCATAGACTTAGAGGTTGCGCAAGGAAACGTTAAAACCTGCGTATTACTAGGAGTTATTGTCTAGTTCTTGTCTGTAATTTCGTTATTAATTTCAACATCATAAACTTGGATAATAAAAACCGTATTTACTGGACTGTGAGACTGCATGGTTATACTCGTGTATACGAGCGTTATGTTCCTCAAATGCACGCACGTGTGTACATATATACACTAGAAAAACAAATGGTAGCAAATATAAGAGGATTTTAGGGTATGAGTGTTGTAATAAATATGACTGCGTCAAAGAATAAAACATATAACAGATTAGAGGAAGGCTTGCCACCAAGTCAATCCAAACACTAATAATCGTCGTGAGGGCTGCAAAGAGACGAATAATTCATCCAAAAAAAAGACCAAATAAAGCGCCAGAAAGTTTATCTAGGTTGGTTGAAGGATTCGCCGGCCTCCTCTATTACATACACTGATAGACAGAAGCTAAGAAAAAGTCAATTTAGTCCTACCCAAATACGGAACTAAACTCACAGCAGCCTTTAATGAGAATTGCTGACTCTGCTCTATGCAATCATGGCTACATCTCAAGGAAGCTCAGTCTGCAGGGTTTAACCCTTTCAGTACTAAATTAATTGGGAAGATTTACAGAATTGCCACGCATACATATATTCTTGGTCTATGGGTTCACATTAGTTATAAAAAAAAATTTTGGTGACCCTCTAAATGGTGTGGGACATATATGTACCGCTGGTACTGAAAGGGTTAAGCAAGCGAACACTAAAAGCAAGCAGGAGACGAGAATTTTTACTGGGACAAATATGTATCACTGGTACTGAAAGGGTTAAGTTATGAGGAATGGCTGTTTCAGAATAATTCCTAGAGATCAGCAGCATTATGTATTCCGTACGCACACAATAAGCACTATGGAATAATTTGCTTCTCTCTTCGCCCCCTTCCTTCGGACAGCGCTGAAAATGAAGTATCATATTTCCAAAAAATATTCTGCTGCTGAACGTGTAAAAAAATTTCACATCATACTTTCCAAAATACGCTTTCTTCCCGTGTTCTTGTACAGAACTAAGCATTAAAAAATAAAAATACAAGAAATACCCCCTCCAGATTCTACGAAAATGTTTATTAAAAATTAAGTTGTAACGAACATTAGAACAAATTATTAGAGGTGAAAACTCATTTGTTCACAGAGTAGGATGAAAATACAACCTAATTTATCACTGGCTCCAAGCGACAAATTACGCCTCGTAATAAGTTTCATTCCAGTTCCAAGATAAAGAGCAACAACCACAATTCAGTATTTCAATAAGCCTGAAAGTAAATAGTATACCTCAGCGTTATCGATGGAATTACTCATGGCAGAATTAGGTCGCGTAGGAACAGCTCCTTAAATCTGGTTCTCAGAATAACCTATCAGTTGGACTTGCCTACAAGGTAGCCCATGAAATTGAGCCCTGTTTCTGACGAGAGAATTATTGTTTTCACAATCGTAATTCTCAACACAAATGTGCGGGCAGCCCAGTGAAGAGAATGAATCTCTGAATAAAAGAAACTTCAATTTCAAGCCGGAACGGAAGCTGCTGCTTTTGCAGTGTTGTAATGGAGCTTTGGTAGGAGATCATAAGTTTCAATCTCAGTTTACAATTGCTGCAAAGCCACAAATCTCCAGTAATTACAGGTGAACAGTTCTAACACGCGCAGAATACGTAGTCAAACAATTTCAAGAACTTGAACACAAACTTCTCGTAAACCCCCATTATCATGGTCTGAAGACCTAGTAAACTATTTGTAGACCCCTAATAGTACGATTGGTCTAGAAAACTACTAGTTAACCCCATAGCAGACCACCAATAGTGCAGTCCAACATTCAGTTCTACAAAGATGTATAATAACTATCATATCTCGATGTTTACGTACCAGTCATTTTACATTTATTTTACCTCTTTGTTCTTTCAAATGTCGAAAAAATAATGTATCTAATCTTAAACAAATCTTGCAGTGAAATAATGAGGAAATCATTGAGTCGCAGAATTGTGTTATCAGGCAGTATTTTTTAGCCGTAAGGCACAGCTATTCACCAAAGCATATTACAATTATCCGCTGCAAGTATTCATTCCCACAGTAACTAGAACAGTTATATGTACAGGGAGTCCACAAAGTCTCTTCACAATCTAACAAATTTGTTACGAAAAGAATTGATGAATTATCTTGAACAAATTTGTTCTATTGTATTCAATGGATATGAAAGTTCACAATCATATTGCATTTGTATGTTTCAAGCATCCTGCTCATGAAAAATGCCTTAATGAAGGCACTGTTGAATGAGTATCACGGTTTATTGAAACAAAATTGGATACACAGGCGCAGCGAAATTACAGAACTAAGTATGAAAGAGATCCACCATTTCGTCCGTCAATTTCTGTGTGATACAAGAAAGTCATAGCACACAGACAGGGCTGGACAGTGTCCAAAAGGAAATGCGTGGTGTGGGAACATGTGAAATCGAATCATCAGTCCATTTTTCTTCATTAAATGAGACTAAAGACTTCACTGTCTCATTCTCATTTGCAACAGTTTCTATCGATGTATCTTTAAAATCCAATGCTGTTACATTTCTTATGTACCAACTTTATTAGAAATATACGTTTTTGTTTTATTTTGTTTTGTTTCTTTATATTTGCTTTTCTGAAGCATTTATTAAATTTTAAAGAAACTTCACGAGCACCTTGTATGTCAGCATGTTAGTTATTCTGATTCAAGAAAGTCCTAATCAAATTCACATGAATTACATAGTCTCAAAGTCCACGATGAACCGCGCATAATCTCTGAAGAGTTCTTTTAATGAATTTGAGTGCACAGTTTAATTTAGTAATCCCTAGGGCCATAGAGCCATTGAAGTGAACTGTCATCGTACATTAACTTTAATTTTTCATCCCGACTACTTAAGGGATTAGGAAAGTGAAGGTGAACAACACTCTTTCTAAGCAAATGCACGTTCTTAAGACAAATGCGTCGCTGTAGCGTTACTTTAATTAAAAAAGTTTATCTCTATTGTCAAATTCTATGGACAACATTTATTCACTTGCAATGTGTATTTGTGTTGGTTGCCCGTGCAATGCATGCAGTTTGATCGTTTAATTTATACTTTAGTATCACATACGGCGCTCAGAAACGAAAACTCAGTATGAACTGTAGCGTGCACCTTTTCTTAAAATCATTTTCCCAATGAAGAAATTCCGTACGTTATTTTTCATTGATTCTGCAGTAAAATAATACAAAATAATCAAGCATTCTAACAATGAAGTCATGTTGACTTTGCACACATTGGAAAGAAGTCCTTTTGCAAATAACATATGGCACTCGGTTACCTGTTCTACGTGAGCGTGAAGAAAATGTCAAAATATTCTAAAGTCATTGCGTCGAAAAGAAAAATTCTACAAAAAATAGCTCATCAAAGGAATAAAATGTTAATTTCAGGACAATATCTTAATCATAAGCATAGTTCTAAAAAACAATACTTCGAAATTTTACACCCTGTAATCACTTTTGTATAGCGCAGTGTAGTAATTATTACGATGAGGAATAAGCTTTGCCTTATATTAGTAAATTATTGATTTTTTTTAAACAATTTGTTGGTGCCAGTACGAATTTGCAGAATAGAAGTATTTATAGGTTTATTTCGAAGAATAGTAGAAATATCTTCTGATATTCACAAAAGTAGTACTTAAGACTATAGGAGGAAAGAAACCCCTGCGATACAAAGCGTTTTAAAAATATCTTGAGTTTTTGTTGAGGAAAATACTAGACTTGAAAAATTCTTAAAGATTTGTGTTTGGTAAAATAAACAACTCTAAAAGCATAAATCATACATTACAACTTACTACTACACAAAAGGACAAGTCGAAGAGACACTTCATCGTTCTAATGGAAGCTGCCGACAGCATCCGCAACAAATGTTCAATATTGACTACAACGAAAGCGTCACAGGCAACACGGTTAGCTTACAAGTAGCGTTCACCGTATATAAAGCAGTTTGTCGAGTAAAGTATGTAGAATCAATGCCGAAATATTAGTGATGCTGACGCCTGTCAGAAGTAACTTCATCGCGGAATCAGTGCAATTCTTAGCAATGCAGATGAACTTGAAAAATTTTTGCACTGAATTATCAACAAAAATTATTTTTGCTCATAAACGTAATATTTAAAACTGAATCAAACATAATTTTAGCCTAGGAGGGCCCATTTATTGTTTTTTCGTTCTTTTTCATGTTTTTCAATCTAAATTAATGTAACATTTCACTCTCAACTGCTCGATCGATTTCTGATTCATAACTGACGCCGCTGTTCACATTAATTCATTTTAAAGGAACTTAATAGACATTTACATTGAGGACATCAAAAAATTTTCACCGATTAAATGTCCGTTTTTGGATGGTAGATTTACAGAAAATCACGATCACTAAAAGACAAGAAAAGTTTCTAGTAAGAAGAGGCAAATTCAGATGGCAGAGGTGCTGGGTGGTCCCATTGTGCACCTGGAGGGTGAAAAGCAGTAGTAGACTACATGAATTTTGCAAGACGACACCCATTGTTATTGAAATGTTTTTATCTGAGCGATAATTAAATTTTAAAAATT
Organism: Trinorchestia longiramus; assembly: GCA_006783055.1. Taxonomy (NCBI): domain Eukaryota; kingdom Metazoa; phylum Arthropoda; class Malacostraca; order Amphipoda; family Talitridae; genus Trinorchestia; species Trinorchestia longiramus. Next base: position 11,249 of record VCRD01007365.1, read on the forward strand.
GTTTAAATCTTAACATATATAAAAAATTTCTCCGGGTTAAGAGTATGAGAAACACAAAACAATTTTATATTAAGATAGTTAAGCATACAACAATCCTAAATTTTGATAATTAAACCCAAAATGACTACATTCAGTATTGAAACATAAAGTCATGCACTATGAGAATCAAAAACAAGACAAATTACGTGAAAATAAATAAACACATCGGCATATTTCATTAAGATTAACACTAAACAACCCTCATTAGCATAATTAAACTCATAAGAACAGTGCATGAAGGCAAATGGGAGTTCAAGCGTTATCAACGGGAGCATCAAAGGTATGAAGCCTGGATGAAATATTTGGATATGTAGCTATGATACACACGCTTCATGTTTGTCTACAATCAACATTTACCTGAATATCGTGTGCATGGCCGCCGAATCAATTCTCTTGAACATCATACACTGCGTCCATTACGTACATAAACTGATTAATGCTCAAATGCAATTAAGTCTCATATAAGGTACTCAAACTTTAGGTATTATAACACAGTATAGTTCAACTCACAGTAGAGTTCCACACCACCTGAAAACAGAGACTCAGACGTACGTTGAATAGAACGTAAATGACGAGTAAGGTTGAGAACCGCAGCCCTGCGCTGTAGAACTTCAGGGGTCATTTTGCATTTTCGACCCAAATCGATCTCCTTTTACAGTTTTCATGCTAGAACAAAAGTGAATAAAGTTTTGAAAAGAGAAATTCAATATCTACAAACGGTCGTGCCTGGTTTTTGCCTCCATAAGAATTTGCTACTCAAAAACCGAAAATTTTTACCATTTCACTAAGACGCCCCCCTTAACAGTCACAACTCACCTAGTTTAGTTAAGTTGCGAGCGTGAGCTGAGGTTAGCAGAACACTGAGGATTGTAAGCAGCACTCGTATAGCGTCACTTCTGGTCTCCATCTCTTCCAGTGCGTCCTCGGGTTCTGCTGGAAAGAAATGGTTTTTGTACACCTACTCGTTTTTACCATCGCTTTTATAAGGTATGAACATTCCATTAAAAGTTTTTTCAGACTATTTCTGAACTGGAATTAGAGAATGGATTTTAATCAATTTTCATGTAAGATGTTAGACGTCGCCATAAAAGTTCAATTTTTGCGTAAATAACAGTAACAAATAAAAAAGCGGTTGTTCCTATAAATAGTTGTACTTTTAAATATGGAATTCTACTTCGTTTTTGAATTTGAAGTTTCAATCTGCAATATAGCTAAATTATCATCTCAAATTCATTCGTACTCAGAAGTTATCGCAATAATATTCGAAATTTCTCAGAGTAGACATGATCATGGGCAGCAAAAAGTGTAAAATACACGTTTTGTTCACTTGCTGCAAATAACTGCATGGCAACTTCCTATATCGCAAAGGTACAGAATGGCTTTTTATATTTAAGTATTGGTTCTTCAACAGAAATAAAAGTTCTAGAAATGAGCGTGATTTAGGAAAGTTGAGGCTTAAGCATTAGTAGAAGCTTTATATATCAAATGAACGCATATCACACATGAGCTAAATTTGCATAAAATGAATCAAATTTTGTTAACCATTTAGTAGAGAACAAAACTACTGATCACAGAACTAATTTACAATATGCAATCAAATATACATATTAGTGTTTTAATATAAAAATAACTACCCATACGAGGAAGTATAGAAAAATGTACACAAGTGTGCCAGTGACAACAATGTAATACAAGCAGGGTAAAGGGTTCGGAAATTTTTGCATTAACAAGAAGTTACTGTAATAATAAATGCAAGGCTAAGTACAAACTTGTTCAATTTGACAGCTTAGATATCAAGATGTTTGACCAGATCTCAGGTTGCAAGTAGCCAGAGCAAAACTTAAATAACTTAGCATCGAGCGATCAAAAAATCTTGCAAGGCGTTTGAAAAGCTTTTTTTTTGTAGGATTGAGAGTCTTAAAACCATTTGAGCATTTCTAGGAAAAAAATTACATAATATTTGCAAACATGAATTCACAGAGAACCATTTGTGAAAAATAATATCAATTTTCCCCTGCAACTTATCGAATTGAAAGCTTTATCGGGGAGCAGAATTTATAGAAATGGACATCTCGCAAAACTATTTATAAATTATAAAAAGCGTGATTCATGGCATGAAAATTACCTAGCAACTATTCCGGGGGGGAAAAATTTCGTGTTCGACAGTTCGTGGCCGTAACCTACAATAAAGTACAACAACATCAGGAGAATAACTAAACCCAAAGAGAATAACTAAAGTGCAACTGTAATTCTCAACAGCAATTTTCAAAGAGTGATAGATTTCTCAGATGATACATGGTACTAGTCCATACCTCAAAAGTAACGCACGCGATGTGCAACGTAGGTTCATGTATTGACCTGAGTTATTGAAAATGAACGGTCACACCGTATAACGTACGTACATTATAACTTTTAGCTACGAGTGATTGAAAGCGAGAGTTCTTGCTTTACTTTGCGTTAGCGTGATTATGTTCAGGGCTCGACGTTTTCCCCTTCAGGCCAATCTTACAATGAAACTTTGAGGAAAAGGAAAAAATTGGTAGAAAAGAAACCAAGCATAACGACGTAAAGTTTGAAAATTTCTGTCGGCGAATCCTCTATCACCGGTAAAAATGAAACCTTAATCATATACGAGTAGAAGAGACGAAAAAGTCAGATGAACAGAAGAAAGGAACAGAGACAAAAGTACTGCTCGTGAACCTATCAGGCTATACTAGAAGTTCGAGTGAGCCTATATTAAAATATAAATATTTTTTCCTTCTAGTTCAGTGCTGAAAATATTTAAAAATTTTAACAAGGGGGACATGTTATCATGTCAACCACTGGACACCAGGTACATATTTCGAAAAAAATACGCAAACCATCCCCCTCAAGCATTAAAAATTCCTTTGGATTGTCGACTCCAGAGACGTTTTACCCTGACCAAGTAACTCGATGTGCAATTCCGTACAGTTCAGCTGTTCAGTTCCAGAACTATACTCGATATGTGAATAATTTCGTCTCAAATACGGCATGGGACTTGGGTATCAACCCAAGAATGGCCCAAACAGCTCGTTTCTATTGCCTTATTCAATTCTACTCTCCCACAAGATGATGCACGTCAATAAGTGGCGGGTTATTGCAATCTCAAAACAGACTCGAAAACACAATATTAATAAAAATTGAAGTTTGAAAAAATCTTATTAATTGATAGTGTTGTGATTTTTAGAGGAAATGGATCAAGTACTGAAGTTCAACAGACGTTGAGCGTGAGAATTATTGAAGTATATCAAACAATCTAAATTCCGAGGTGAAACAAACGCATCTTACTTCAACGTGACCCAGGTAAAAATTTATAGTTATTTTCACAATGTGCTCGTGAAAATGTAGTATATTTTGGACAAGTAATTAATTTGTGGATCGTAGTCCATCTATATTTTAACAGATTTGTTCAAATTTTTTCAAAAAGAAATATTAAAATGTTTAAAAAATACTTTACATGGCATTTCCAGTCAACTTTTACTATTTGAGCGTTTATAAACCATGAAATATAGAGTAACGTGGTAGCTAAAAGATATACTTTTATTCTGTTTTAGAGATGAAATGAACAATTAATTTCTACCAAAGATTCTTGACATTGAATCATGCTGAAAATATCAACGTGACAATAACTTTCACAGCAGAAGAAGAATGTGAGCACCATACAACGAAATACTCGAGCAAATAATACTGAGCTTACGCCGCAAGGAAACACATTTACACTGGAGCTTAAAATCACGCAAAGAAAATACAGCTCATAGTGTGCGTAATTACAGTTACGATGTTCTAACTGGCGACACACCTCTTACAAGCATCTTAACATTTTTTCCTGCCTCTTGCATTGGATTTAATCAGCTTCCTGACTCGTAGCCCCATTACAAGATCATAAACAAAATCAAATTCCTACTAGACAGCGTACTCGCTGACACGACTTGTGAAGAGCTGCAAAAGTCTACGGGAGGAACGCACCAATGTTTAATAGCAGGTCCGTGAGCGTCTGTCAGAACGCAAGCCAGTCGGAGCTCTTTATAAGGCAACGTAAAAGTGGTCTTGAATAAACAAGCCCCATTGACCCAGGCAACCGATATCATTAGCCAAAGAGATCCTTAGTACAAACGCGTTCTAATTCACCCACAAAGGTTTGCGCTGCAGCAGAGTATGGTAATCTGAAGTTTAGCTTGAATTTTAGGCTCGTGTAAAGAATGGTCATAGTTGATGAAAACTTATACCTAACTACACATAGAGTCTATGAAAATACGGGCATGGGAAAATAGAAGCATTTGATGAAGTTTACATCAATTGGGTTCATGAAAAATAATATCAATGTCACACAAACACCGAAATTAAAAACGTTTTCTAATAGGTGTCAGATTCTTGCCTCTCAAAAAATTCTAAAATTCTTCTGCAAGCATGTAGAAAATACTTCAGATAAGCAGAAGCATGGAGCAGACAGTAGGCTTGGAAGGAACTATGAGATATCAATTCTGAGGCAATAGGTCACGATTATGTGGTGATCAGAATAGGCATCGAGGTGTTGGAGTTTAATATATGTACAGGGTGCAGCAACATAACATCCTCTCTTTGAAAGGAACTTTCTTTGAAAAACGATCAAGATTCATGTGATGCAACCGTAGGTACAGAGATATTACAGTTAGAATAAAACATAAATTTTAAAGATCATAGTTTTGTGTTAAAGTTGGGGCAGCAATAATTCAGAACCAGCACTGAACATATCTCTAAAAGTTCAAAAGAGTTGTTTTGCAACGGAAGTTGAAATTTTCCAACTAATTTATCTTCAAAAACCACGCAGGGCACCAAAAGCTTTGTGAGATGCCCTTCCAAAGCATCAAGTCCATGCATTTAATTTCTATGCCGATTTCATAACTGAAACTCTAATTTAATGTATTGATTAAACAAGTCATGACTATCTACCGTAATAAAAAGACTACTCGAAAGTGAAATAAAGGTTAAAATGATCAAGAATTAATCTATCTATCCATTACCTTTATTTTTCAGAACACTTTTGTAGTAGCTCTGAACGAATATTTCCTTTAATACTCCCCTTAATCGGAAACAGTTGGTACATACAACTTTTGACGTGGGTCAACAAAAGTTGGTGCACAAGTATAAGTCTAACAATGTAATTCATGTGTTAAACTTTCAACGTTACACAATTTACTTTAAAATTGTACAAGAAACAAAGATAAATAATTGAATTCATAAAAAAGATACATTTTCATTTAAATTCACTCACTCTTTGAAGACGATCTCTGGATCTTTCTATCAGGACTTGCAAGGCAGTTGTATGTCCGTTACTCGTTAATTCTTGCTTGCCTTGATTGCCTTTGAGTGTTTTCTGCATCGTTTTTTATTTTTCTATTGTTACAGCAGCAGGTCTGAAAAAATCCTTTAATGTCTTATGTTAGAAACGGTTGTGTTATTTGTTATTTAACAGAATCTGAATGAAAGCAGTGCATGCACTAGTTTTTCACACTCCACGCTAATTTTGATAGCACACAGCAAATTAATTGTCTTAAAAACATTAAAAGCTGGAATGTCTTCCGGTTACGGAAGAGTAATGGATGATCCAAAGTTTTTTTAATGTGGTAGTGCTTTAAGCAATTTAGGAGTTTGTACATACATGTCGATGTTTAGCTTCCAATTAATATTAGGCAATAGTGCAGCACATTCCAGCGCTTTCACAGTTATCGTAGAAATTACAAAGCTGATGAGAGAAAAAGCAATACACTTAAGCGTTAATTAGGCACATGAGCCTTAAATTATTATTTTTAATATCAAGAACTAATATATCAATAATATTCTTCAGCCGTACTGACTCACATGTAGGCTTAAATACTTTCACGTTTTTAAAAATACATGAATTAGGGCTCTAATTAAAACACGCTGATTCGAAAACATAACTCCTGCTAATTTTCACATTCTTATGTGTACTTAATCAACAATTGAAATTAAGAGCCTAAAATCCTGAAGAAAATTACAGTGCTGTTCAGACAGTAAACTACATGTATTTCCTTAACACATTCATTGCGGTATGGCACACCGGTGGGTCACTCAGGTTAGGTTCCGTAATTTTTTCAAAGCTTTCTAGTGACTGTGTGTACAAAGTAAAGATTTGCACCGGCTAAGCAACCGCAATGAATGTGTTAAGCTGCAAGTATTTGTTGCAGCTGCCGTGGCATGGTCTATGATAAGTAAGTGCAAAGGATGAAAGATACCAGTGGTTGTAGTTGTCAGTTTAATGGCGTTTTGAAAACGTGCAGCAATTACCAGAGCGAACGAAAGGTGCAGAATTCAGTGTAGCATACCTTAATTTAGTGTGGGTGTGAATAAGTAGGTACTTTGTTGAAGAAAACTGTAAATGATTATCCTGTTGGCAAGAAGAAAAATAACCAATTGGTACAAGTTGTTAAGTTGTTACAAGACTAGTGAATTAGTTCATACAGGTATATAATGAATGCATGAACACTAAGCAATTAAATGACATGCAAGTGTCTCACTGTCCATGCAGGTATGGAGCTAATTTGATAATATACGGAAACGTCAAGAATTCCCGATATTCTCATTCCAAGGGTGGACTACCGAGTATCCTTTCCAGATCAAAATGTTAAACGATTTCCGGTTTATGTTATAGAAAAACACGGTGGGCTGATTCGTACCCACTTGCAATATTTCACTGCTTTTGCATATACTGATAGACCATAGAAAATAGTTAAATTAAAACAAATTGAGATTAGGTTTATACTGAAAAGATGTAAAAAACAACGAAGACACAGATGCAGAAGTCATATGAAGCGGCACGAAGTTTTCTCATATTTTCATATGAAGAGGCACGAAAATTAATATTAGCTACAGAATTAAACAAAATAATAATACAGCATACTGTTTCGCGTCGTTTCTAAGGAAGAATATGAATCGATGCCTGTAAAATGACGTCTGAGGACACAAGTGTAGAAGAAAACCCTGTAACGTCGCTGCGTCTGAACAGTTTTAGCTGACGTCTCTACACTCCAAACTCGAGGGTTATGGCTTCGAAGAGAGCTGCAAAATCTGAGTTCCTTCTGTAGTAGACGGCAGGGAAGCCCATAGGGGAGTCTGTGGTAACAGTTACAGGTCCTACGACAGATGGTGCCATTCCAAACAGGTGGAGCCAGTCGTCTCCTGGCAAGTAGACCTCAACAGAAGTCTGAAAAAACATACAAACTGAGAACTCTCGTAGCTAAGAACTCATTTCTCTGGTCTTAATCACACAACGTACTCATCCCTCTGGCCTTACTCACATAATGTGGTCATTTTCAGGGATTCTTCACAGTAATTTAATTGTTAAACATGACAGAGGTTAGAACTTCTCCCACTACAAAGTTCAAAAATTTTACATACTTACCAAAAAATTGTATTGTTAAATTTAATTAGCGTCAAACACGCGATTTCTGCACACGAGTTTAGTCAGAAGGGACCAAAATAATAAGCATCCAGGTATTTACCAGAGCACAGTATACGACATGAGCTCTCTGCAAA